>CAUYRT010028683.1:0-47737 GCA_963574885.1 Lepilemur ruficaudatus
CAGCTACTCGTGAGGCTGAGGCAGGAGCATAGCTTGAGCCCAGGAGATTGAGGTTGCTTTGAGCTAGGCTGACGCCACGGCACTCTAGCCTGGGCAACAGAGTGAGACACTGTCCCAAAAAAAAAAAAAAAAAAAAAAAAAAAGATATGCAGAGCTCTTGGAACAGTCCCTGGCACAGAGGAGGCGCTCCCTGGGCATGTGAGCTCCTACTTTTTGGCTTGGGGAACAATGACAAGGACTCTGCATCCTGGTGAATTTGCCTTCTGGGGAGGGACAGGTGAGGGGCTCCTTGCTGAGCTTGAAGACAAAGTTTTGAGCAGTCAGTTTTCCAGAGTTGCTTAAAAATGTCTGGGGAAAGAGGGAGGCAGCGGGAAAGGATTACACCCTCAGAATGCTTGGTTTGGTGTGAATTATGTTGCCAAGAGCACACTAGACTTTTACGTTGACTCTAATCCCACCTCTTTCCAGAGAGGATTAAGGCAACGCCTCTCACTACTTGGCTGAAACTAGTCACCCCGCTCCAGATAAGGAAGCAGTGAGTCGCCTTTCCAAAATACTTCTCCCTGCTAAATCCAGCCACTGCCCCAGCCCCGCTCACTGCCTCTGTGCCCAAACGAAGCCTTTCTTCCTGCGTCAACTCTACCATGTCCTCTCAGGGTGTGTTTCTCTTTACAGTCCACAACAGCGGGATCCCTATGCACTGCAGCCTGTGGTGGCTGACCATGGACATGAGCTAAGTGGAGCGCTAAGCGTCATTCATCTGGGTTCTGGCAGCCCACCCCTGTGCCACACTAAGGGCTTTCCAGGGACACTGGAGCCCTGCATATCTAGAACTCCTTTCACATTGCCAGTGTGGGGCAGGGAACGATCTGTTATTCAGACTGAATGTCTCCCCACCCATCTAAAGAATTACCTGCTCCAGAGACCTGGCCTGCGAGGTCAAAAGTAAAGCCCATCCCAAGCCTTCAGGAGCAGGAGTCAACTGTGCTGGGGCTGTAGAGTCCTGCTTGCTCACATACATACCCCACCCCCACAATTCCCCAAATGTTGCTTAGCATCTTCCCTAGAAACCCAGATCCACGGCCAGGTGTGGTGGCTTACACCTGTAATCCTAGCACTTTGGGAGACTCAGGCAGGAGGATCGCTTGAGGCCAGGAATTTGAGACCAGCCTGGACAACACAGTGAGACCCCTCTCTACAAACATTTTTTAAAAAATTTTCTGGGTGTGGCAGTGCGTGCCTGTAGTCCCAGCTACTCGGGAGGCTAAGGTGGCAGGATCACTTGAGCCCAGGAGTTTGGGGTTGTAGTGAGCCATGATGATACCACTGCACTCTACTTGGGGCAATAGAGCAAGACTATTTCAAAAAAAGAAAGAGAGAGAGAAAGAAACTCAGGTCCTGGGCTCTTCTCACATACTCCTACCTGTCCTGTTACTGATTTTGATTTCATCTTTTCATTGCCACTTGTTTATTCTCCTCTCCCCACTTTATATGCACACACAGAATAGTGTAAAACTAACAGGCAGTAAAATGTGGTGATTAGCATGTTCTTCAGACTTGGACTGCCTTTCTTACTGTGCCTGGCTCTGTTCTTACTCCCTGAGTGATCTTGGGTGAGTCACTAGACCTCTCTACTCTTTTCCGTCACCTGTAACATGAGGACAAAGACGCTACCGACCTCAGGGTAGGTGGCTGTGGTGAGGGTGGACAGCACTTAGAATAGTGCCTGAGCCCAGGCACTGTAGCAGGATCCTGTGTACAGAAGTACAAAAAAATAATTAGCTGGGCATGTTGGTGCACACCTGTAGTCCCAGCTACTTGAGAGGCTGAGAGGCTGAGGCAGGATGGCTTGAGCCCAGGAGTTCGAGGCTGCAGTGAGCACATAGCAAGACCCCACTCTTAAAAAAAAAAAAGAAAAAAGAACACTGCCCGGTGCAGTATACTCAAATATTAGCTGTTGTGAGAGAGTGGGGCAGAAATATCTGCTATTTCCTGTCTCCCTTTGCTCCATCAATGATCCCCCAGTCTCTACTGGCTCCCCTCTCTAATCCACACTTTCCACGTTGCAATGGGCCTTTTCACCCTAGTCATTTCCCTGCTTAGAAACGCTGATGCCCGCTTAGCTCCCAAATTCCTAGTGTAGCAGGCCAGCCCTTGATAAGTGGACATCCACCTGCCTTTCCAGCCTGGGCTACTAACCCAAGATGCCAAACCCACATGTGTCCTTAAAGCCCCAACCCTTTTCTTGGCTCCCTCTGAGCCATCCAGACCCAACGCAAAAGCATCTCCATGGATATTTTCAGTTCCCTCTACAGAATTCACCACTCCCTCCCTCAGCAGCATTCTGCGTAGCTGTCCTCAGGGGAACTCACTGACAGCGTCATAGTGTCTGACCCAAACTGAGCTTCTTGAAGGCAGGTATTGTGTCTTGCTTACTTTTGTGTTCCCCTTGGAGTCTCA
Source organism: Lepilemur ruficaudatus (assembly GCA_963574885.1). NCBI lineage: Eukaryota > Metazoa > Chordata > Mammalia > Primates > Lepilemuridae > Lepilemur > Lepilemur ruficaudatus. The sequence goes on from CAUYRT010028683.1 coordinate 2,461, forward strand.
AACTTTTCTGAACTCTCTAACTTTCCTGGACTTTGTTTTAATGCTTGCTAAAGTGACTTTGGCCTCTGAAATACGATCATGTGGCTCACAAGTTAGCAAAAAGGAAGGGTACCACAAAGCACTAGAAGTTCGGAAGAAAACTGAAGTTAAGTCAGCTTTTAAAACAGACTGAGGCGGTGGCTCTTGCCTATAATCCTAGCACTTTGGGAGGCTGAGGCAGGAGAATCACTTGAGTCCAGGAGTTTGAGACCACCCTGGGCAACATAGTGAGACCCCATCTCTACAAAAAATAGAACAATTAGCCAGGCATGGTAGCACATGCCTGTAGTCACAGCTACACAGGAGGCTGAGGCAGGAGGATTGCTTGAGCCCAGGAGTTGGAGGCTGTAGTAACTTATGATCATGCCACTGCACTCCAGCTTGGGTGACAGAGTGAGATCCCATCTCTAAAAAAATTTTTTTAAATAAAATGGACTGATGGCTAGACTAAAATCTCTCTACCAAGGATAGTGCCTACCCTGAGGATCGCCTGGGCCTCTGTCTTCATCTACTGAATGCCACCCATATGCTGGGCTTTCCAAGCTGTTCTGCACCCTGAGTAATCAGGCCCTGAGGGGCTGCTTCCAGGCTGGCTGTCACCTGGCAGAGCTGGAGCCCAGCAGGAGGGTGTCAGGGCTGCTGCAGGGGTGTGGAGCCCGGGGGTACCAGCTGACCTGGATCTGCCTGTGTCCTCCAGATGCCCTTCCACTCCAGTGACCAGCAGGGCCTTTCTGAGTAAATTGGCCCTGAGTAAACTCTTACTTAGCCAGCCTGCCACCCTCCTCTCATTCCCCAGGCTTCAAAGAAAACCAGTTTGAATATTTAAACTTCTCCTGTGTGTCTAATAAAAAGTTCTGCACTATTTAACGCCCCAGCTATCCATTACTGTCGGGAGCTGCCCTCTCCCTCCCAGCGCTCCCCTCCCTCCCTCTCGCCCAAACCATGCGCATGGCAAAGCCATTTGTCAAACCGCTCCCGACGCCGGCTGCGCTTGGCTGTGTCTGAAAGGACAAGCCGCCCCACAGGGGAAGGTGGGAATGAATAAAGGGGCTATGCAAATTGCAGCTTAATCTGCAGAGAAACACCCAGGCTTTGGGGAGAGGCTCATTACTTCTTTTAACTGTGATTAACGGGCAAATTAAACCCAAGCCCTTAACTCTCTCCTGGCAGAGGACTTGAACGCAGAGCCCTGGGCTAGCGAGGTGCAGGGAGGCTCTTCACCTGGAGTTGTGTCTGCAGCTGGGGACCGGAACCCAGGAGCATCAGCGCTGCCCCTTAACCCTGGGCGAGCAGGGTAGCAGGGAGGCGAGCCCCAGCAGAGGGAGAGCGGCCCCTGCACAACTAGCCTTAATACATGGGGAAGGAAGGACTCCGTGCTCTCCCTCAGGTTTCATTCTGCCACTCAAGAAAAAACAAGGGGGGTGGCCCCTGGATTTGATTTGCTGCCTTCCTTCCCGACTGAAATAAAACAAAACCTGGGAGAATCCCTTAGACCTCACTTGCCAGGATGTGTGACCGATGTGGCTTTAGCCGCAAACTGAGCTGCTGGGCAGACCAGCCCCAAACCTGGTGCTGGAAAGTGTAGATAAGGAGACTTCAGACCTTGGACTCCAAAATGACCTTGAGGCCTATTAACCAGGGAGGTGAGGAAGAGACAGAGAAGCAGGAGGTGGGCAGCTGGGTGTTTTCGTGGATGTAGAGCCACTGGGAATGGCCTTGCGACAGGTTAGACAGGTCGCGGGCACACAGGGTGGAACACCCAAGTTACACAGGCCCAAAGGTCCAAACTTGCTTTGTTTGTTCCTTGCTCCATCTGTGGGTTTTTGTTTTTGTTTTGTGACAAGATATACATAAAATTTATCATTTTAACCCTTTTTGAGTGTATAGATCAAGGGCACTCATATTCTTGTACAACCATCACCACTACCCATCCGTTTTTGCAGAATATTGAGCCCTGCTGGAAGACCTATAATCAATCAATCACCTTTAACAAACAGCAACAACTGAGGCAGAGCTCTGTAGATGGAAGAGCTCTAGAAAGCCAGAGAGCTCTGGGAGGTTGAAACAGAGGCCTGGTGTTCAGTAGGCAGGTTTGGGTAGAAATCCTGTGGGAACTCCTGTGAAACACAGGTTTCCCCTAAGCCTCCGTGATTAGGAGGTGAAAGATGACATGCAATGGTGACAGACTGTCTGTCAACCTGATGGAGTCAAGAAGAGACACAGCCCCGTATTTTATTTTGTCATCCAGTTGATCAGTCGGTCTGTCATAGAAACCAGGCCTGACAGCTCTGCTCTCTTTTCTTAACTCCTGAAGCCCAGCTCCGCCATCTATTAAAACATCCTGGGCTGTCAGGGATATTAAAAGGCTCTGTCACTCCTTCTTAAAACAGTCATAAAGACAATCTGGACACCAGCATTTGGGCAGGAGCCCCGGTATTGAGTGGGAAGAGGCAACAGCAGGTATGCCTGCCTTTCTTGACAGCCTGGGCTCTGGCACAGTTCAAATGGGGGCTATGTATGGACTTACCTCCTTTTCCTCTCTAGATGCAAGAATCAGGGCCGTCTCCGACATCTGCTGATGCCTGGCATTTTGAAACAACTGTTCTCAAGCAGAGGATATCACCTTTGTTAAGTGCAACCACCACTCTCAGCTTATCCCTGGTGCCTCGTGCACCTAAACCACACCTGTTCCGAATGTCTACCTAAGGAATCTGCTTCCCAGGCCACCCCGGGTGGTGAGAGTAGGGGGAGGAACCAAAAGGTAACCAGAGCCTGAATTCCTCCACGATGGAGTTTGCTTCTTTTCCCTCTTCCACTGTCGTTGCTCCATGCAGCCTTGTGGCAGACCCTCCTTGCCAAGAAGAGTCTTAAGGGGGTCAGAAGCTGGCCTGAGGTATTCGTATTCCAGGTGGGCTCCCCAGAGTGCAGGCTGGAGCTTGAGACCTTGCCAGTTGGAAGAGCCCAGTCAACTTGGAATCCCTGAATCTCTCCAAATGATGGAACCACAAATCTGCCAGCATGAGATCCACTGGCTCCCAAAGAGGGAGATCCCTTCCTTTTCACGTCACTGATAAGAACACGTGGCCTCCAGCACTTTGCCAGGAGCTGGCCTCTCTTTCCAAGAGCATCCCAGTTGGGGTGGAGGATGTTTCTCCAGTTTGCAGCTATACTAAGGCATAGAGCCACAGACTAGCCACAGTCCCCCAGCAGATTTTAGCTCTGCCCATTGGGCTGAGGAATCACCTAACAGCCAGTTTGCTGAAACATAACAAAGGCCTCGTCCATGACCTCTGAACTGACATCAAAGCAGCACCTAGGGCCCTGGCACCTCAAGAAGCCCCCTCTTCTGCCCACCCAGTGTTCAGTAGCCAGAATCACTTCCTATCCCAGGCCTTTACTCAGATTTGCATATTTTTAAACTATGGGCGATGTTTTTTCCAACAAAATTAACTTCTCAGCGGCTTTCTTCAATTATTTCGTGTCAAGAAGAGTCAGACTTTTATGCATTCTTTCTATCATATTAAATGTCTACTTTATTCTACTGTGCAGCCCCCGAGAGCAGAACTAGGGCCCGTGTGTGGAGGTAAGAGGGAGACCGATTTCCACCCAATGTAAGGAAGCCCTACCTGACAGCCAAAGGAGCCCCACCAGAGCACAGGTGGGAAAGTCACATCACTGAAGACCTTAAGATGACATTGGCTCAATAACTGGTGGGGACACTGTGGTGGAAACTTGGTCAGATGACTCTGAGAGTCAATGATTTGGGGCATTTGGTGTGTTCAGAGGCTGGAGGAGGCCTAGCAGCTGTTCACCAGCTGCCTTCCATGTGGCCATCTTGCAATTTCATCCCAGATGGTCGGACCCCTCACCCTCAAAGGTCACAGGGCCAGCTGCAGGGTAGTGGGCAAACGTCTCTTTGCCCTGGCAGCCCCTAGGCATCGTCTGTGACCTGGCAGGCAGGATGTGGAGAGGAAAGAATGAGGGAGATGGAGCTGAGAGATCCCACCAGCCACCCTGGTTGAGAGAGGCAGGCGGGAGCTCTACCCACTCCCGGCCCCCCTCCCCCGCTTCCCCTCACTGACTCCCAGTGCACCCCCTCCCCTCTCCTCCCCTGTTTTCACCTGCTTTTCATTCTCCCTCCCTCCGCATCCCTCCCAGAGACCTCCCCTCATCTCCATGGCGATAAAAGGGGAGGTGGGGTGGGCTGTGCCCTGTATTTTTAGCCGCTCCATAAAAGCCCCTTTCTCTGGAGACACAGGGGCTGCCTGTGGAACTAATCTCCCCCTGCCCATGGGCTCACAAAGGGCCGGGGAAGTCCCTCCCTCAGCCTGAGCCACCCTCGGTGACCCCAGCCCGTTTCCGGGTACGCCTGCAGCCCTCCCGGGCCTGCAGCTGGGCCTCTCTCACGGGATCCTGCACACAGGCAGGGTCACCCCGGCTGACCTCCCCCGAGGACAGAGGTCAAGCCCCTTCTGGGGTCTCTGATGTGATTGGAAGGGAGCTGAGGCAGGGGAGAGGGGGAGGGGCGTGGAGGAGGGGAACCTTCTCTTATAATGTAAAATTAAATGACTCCCTGTCTGTGCCTGTCTAAGCCTGGATCCCCTGGCCTAGGACCCCACCCCTGGGAATCCAGGCATCTTAGAAATGGGTTAAACTCCCGGCACTGGGGCTTGGTCAAACCTGAGCCCAGAGTATTAGAATCATAAAATACTGGCAAGGGAGGTGGGAGAAACTGTACAAGGCAGGGGACCTGTGGAGTCAGCCTTGGCTTTGAATCTGATACTTGCTTGCTACCATGTGGCTTGAGACACCTCTGGGCCTTGATATGCTCCTCTGCAGAGTGGGAATGATAATAGCACCAGGCTGACAATGTTAAGGCACAAGTGAGATACTACACATACCATATTTCTTAGCATAGTGCCTGGATCATGGTAGGAACCCCGGGTACTATAGCTGCGACTCTGTTAGGCAGGAAGGAGTTCTCAGGCTTCAGGAATCATTTACTTAGCTCGGGCCAGGGTATCCCCATCTCAGACAGTTAAAGAAAGAGAAGTCGCCCTCCCCAGAGAAGAATATTGGAGGCAGTGTAGTGGGCGGGAACCCAGACAGGGAAGTCAGAATGGCTGCAACTGGATCTCAGCTCCACACCCCCTAGCTGTGAGACCTCTTCCTTCATGTGTAGAACAGGAATAATGACAGTAGTACCCACGGCATAGGGTTGCTATGGGGAGCAAATGTGTCAACACATGGAAAGTGCTCAGAGGAGACCCTGGCCCATCACCAATGCCATATAAGAGTTAGTTATTATTATTATTGATTTATTATTATTGGGTCTCTGTGGACTTGCCTTTCCAGAATAGTGCTTATTTCAGACATTCAAAGCCTTTGTCCCTACACGTTCCCTCTCTTTTCCATGTCATATGGCATGTTCTGATTTCTGGCAAGAAATAATATATGATCACTCTTACTTGCTTGGCTGATGAAAAAATGCACATTTTGCCCATGTAGACAGCAGCTCTAAACAAGGGACACAGCTCACCCAGAAGGGAGTAATTGGCCCCATATAATACAAGGCCAAGTGAAAGATAGGAGTTCGGAAAGGTCAGAGGAGGTCTGGCGGGAGCTGCCAACAGCTCTTCTAACCTGCCCAACTTATTACTGGCATCGTTTCGAGAGATAATTTAATGTTCTCCCTCTGTGTGGCCCTGTTCGCTCCTGGAGGGAAATAAATAAATAAACAAACCCAGCCCCCCCCCAACCAACACATGCTTTATGAGAACATCACTTGCTTGTTGTTAGCGGCGCAGTTATTAATATAACTGTCTCGGCACCTCCCCTACATCTGATCACTGGAGAATTATGGGCCTTGAATCCTGATTGCAAAGGTTTCCACACGGTCCTGACAGGAGGGAACCAGCCCCTCACATGCAGGGAGGACTTGGAAGCCAGAGCAGGGGCTGGCTACCCTATCTGGGAACATGCAAAATTCAGGGAGCAAGGGCTGAGACACGGAGCGGGCAGGAAGGGAAAGCTGTGGACCGAGGCACAGAGACCTCCCTTCTGCAAAGTCTCTAGCTCTTCTCATGTCCTTGGACCTCATTTTCTTCATCTATAAAATAGATATTTTTAAAAATCCTTTCCCTTTGCCATTTTTAAGCACTTATAATGTGCCAGGCACCACACTGAATGTTTTACACTAGCACTATCTCATTTAATGAAGTCTCATAACCACTGTGCATGGTGCTAATTTAATCCCCATTTAGTACATAAGGAAACTCAGGCTTGGAGAAATGAAGAAACTTGCCCAAGGTCACCTAGCTGGTAAGCAGGGAAGCTGGCTTGCAGCCTGGGTTTGCCTGACTCCAGGGCCCAGGGCCCTCACATGCCTTACAGGGAAGTGACACCTCTGCCTTCTGCCTGGCAGGATGGAGAGAGTCAGATGAGCCTATGGGAGTGAAGGGCTCTGTCACCTCCCAGCAGTATGATACAGGGTGGACAAAAGGCTTTCCTAGCAGAAAGCAAGGGCGGCTGGGATCGGGTAAACTGAGATTGGAGGTGTGGACAACCAGAGCAAGCTGGCAAAAGGCAGCAACACCGCAGAGGAGACTGGACTAAGTGACGGCCACATCACAGCAGTGCTCACTTTAGAAAAAAGCTTTATTTCATTTGAGAATTGTGGGTAGATAATGATAGGGGAGACTGTTCTCATGTTCTGTGTCTTCCCTCCTCCATCAAGGGCGTTGTAAATTCTGATCTTGCTGGATCATCCCCAGAGGCTCTGGGGTGAGCAGGGCTGTGGCCCAGTTGAGTGGGGTGGATGCTGCTGTTTCGTGCAACCCAGGACCCTGGCAGCACGCAGGGCTGACCGCGTTGGGAAGATGAGACCCAAAGAGAAGCCCCTCTAAGGGTCTGGGAGTTCAGCCACAGTGGGGAGTTGGTGGAGCTGGCATGGAAGCAGAGTCTGTGGAGGGCAGGGACAGAGGGACAGACTCCATTCTGACCAGCTTTGCTGGCCACAAGGGGCAGCCTCAGGCTGAGGACAACCAGCCAGCTGCTTGGTATTCTGCTCAGGCTATGCTGCGTCCTGCCTCCTGGCTCTCCTGCCAGCGGGGCCTCCTCCCCCAGCCCAGCCTGGGCCATGCATTATCCTCGCAAGATTGAGGACCTAATGGAGGCCATCAGCACCCCGGGGGGCCCTCTATCCAGGCTCCAGAAGGAGGGCAGAGTAGTGCTAGTTGGCTCCTTTGCTCACCTCGAGTTTGGGGTGCACTTGAGGGATCCCTGGAACTGAGGAGGGTTTCCCAGCACCCCCTCTCGGGGTAGGGGGCTCTGGACAACTTTAGTCCAAGAGACCACATTGCAAAAATCCCTCTCTGCTCTCCACGGGAGACCGTCCACATTTAGGTTACCTCTGGGGAGACCCAGCCACTACCCGCTCTCTTGAAGGAGATTTCTGCTCGCTTTGGGGAGGGGCAGCTCCCACCCGACCCCCCCCCCTTGCCTGCATGCCAGCTGGCCAGCGCTGAGCCGCCTGCACTGCCCTTTGTTCCTTAGCTCTCCTCCCACGGTGGGGGGGCCAGCCTCCCCCCCATGTCAGGAGCACATGGCAGCCCCTCCCCCTCCCCCCTGGGCTTCAAAGGCCCAGAGGGACTAACCCTTGCCACTGTGGGTCCTCCCCTCTGGGAGCCATGAGGGGGGCGGCAGCCCCCAAAGCAGCATTCAGCAGCTCCCTGGGAGTAAGCAGAGCCAGCCAAGAGGTGGTCCTGGGCATGTAGGAGGTCAAATGAGGGAGGTCTCAAGGCAGGAGACTTGGGAAAAGCTTGGTGATGGGGGAGAGGCGGCAGAGGTGACAGCAGTAATGACAGCATGATACGGCTACTTCCATGAGCAACTGGTACTTACTAAGCACTCGCTGTGTACCAGGCGCTGTGATTCCCATGTGCCAGGTCATGTCATCCTCACAGAAGCTGGATACTACCAGATCTACATTGTACATATGGAGAAAATCAGGCTCAGAGAGGTCAAGTAACTCATCCAGGCACACAGAAAGGATCTGAACGGGACTTGGACCCGCCTTGTTTGACTCTGGAACCTTGCTCCTAGCCACAGTGCTGGGCCTCCAAACCCAGCAGCTGGGAGAGAAAACAGAATAGGTCACGGGCACCCACCTCCAAAACAGTCACCTGACTTCATACACATCAGCAAAATGTGTGTTTCCTGCTAAAGAGCATCTAGGGATTCAGAAGCATTTTTTTCCACTGGGCCCACAAATATAGGGACCCCCACCCCTTCTTTCCAGCCCTCCTTCCCCTTCTAAGCTGCTTCACTCCTCTCATCCCCAGGCTAACATGCTGTCCCCTCGCCCCGCCATCTGCCCCCACGATGGCTCATGCTGCCCACCTTGCTTCCCTGGGGATGGACGGGCCCAGGACTCATCCCTCCCCCAGGTGCTGTAATTTGAGGGGCTGCCCAACTGGAAGGGACCCAGCGCCTCCCCAGACTGCCCTCCCACCACTGTGAGTTGGCTGGCCTCTGGCCTCTGCCCTCTTCTGCCATTAACCCTGTCACCTGCCGGACATCAGCCCCCGGGCCCGGTCTGTCATCCGTGGCCAAAGATGGATGGGGGGCGGCTGGGAGGCATAAGCGGCGACCCCTTAATGAGATCTGGCGGGGGAGGGCTGGGCTCTATCAGGCAGCAGCAGGGCCAGGTTGGCGATAACGGGCCCTTGTGCAGCGTGACCTATTTTCCTTTGGTGGAGGAGAAGCTGTGGGACAGACTCACGGGTCACCGGGTTCTTTTGCCACCCACTCCCACCCTCCCTCTCCTCCATTGGCAAACCAGACTGGGGGGTAGATGGGCAGAGGCTGGGGAAAACAGATGACCCCTCACCTCTCATTCCTTCTCCTTGGCACTGTGACCCTAGCTCCTGGGGAAGAAACACAGACACAAAGAATCCCTAGGACAGAGGAGACCAGCTGCCTGGCTGGGGCAGCCCAAGTCACTCTGGAGAGACTTCATGTCTCCTGTCCACACTCAGAGAAACTGGAGGGAGGGGCCTTTGGGGGTGTTGTCTGTAGAGTGAGGAGCATCTTCAGAGGTGCAAGGAAGGGGTCCTAATTGAAGCCAGTGACAGAGTAGGGGGAGAAGAAACATTATTAGGTGGTCTCCCTATACTTTTCCCCCATGGCAATTCGTGGAATTTTAAAAGAGAGGCTGGAATGCATCAGTTCCAGCCCTTTCGTTGCACAGACAGGGAAACTGACACCAGAGAGAGGAAGAGACCCACCCAAGTGAGTAGCAGAGCCAGAGCTAGACTCCAGGGCTCTAGAACACCCAGGCCTCTACTCAGCACCACACCACACCTTCCTCTTGCTCCTTACCCAGGAAGAAAATATGAAATCTAACATCTGCTAAAATCATTATTCCTGGACTTGTCTAAAAGGGTTTGTTCTTTTCTGGTTCCTCCCCTGCCCCCTTCAACGCACATAATCCCCTATATGGCCCAGGGACTTTCAGTAGGTTTGGGAGGTAGATGTGGGGCAGGCGGGGTGTGGATGCTTCCTCTGCTACCCAAGCCAGGAATGGGGAGTAACTTACTCTCTGGGGACATAAATGAGGTTGGTTAAAAACTCTTGAAGGACTCAAGTTTGAGGTTTTGTTTTGGTTTTGCGCCCATGAAGAGTAAGGAGAAGCACCCAGTGGGGACCCAGCAAAGGTTGGCTGCAAGACCCTTTGGCCACTTATTTTGACATGGGCTGCTGCCGGTCCCTCTCTATGTTACTGCCTTGGTGCTGCCTGCAGTGAGTTCTGTCTTCACTCCTAGCTGCCTGTTACAATCTGGCCGAGTTGCATTGTGGAGTGTGGCATCAGGGTTTTGAAGGTCAGAAACCGTGGAATCTGATCCTGGTGAGCTATGCAGCCCTCAGCAACTCTTTTAACCTCTCTGGGCCCCAGCTGCCTCACTTTTAGAAGGTAGTACTAGACAACAGTCACCATGCTTCTTTTTAAAATGGACCAGAACCAGTATCGTGCTGCAACGGGCTTGCACTGGCTCCCAGAAGCTCCCAAGAGCCAATTACGTGCATTTCCCAACTTTGCACCAGGACTTCCAGTTGGTAGCTTGATATAAGCTTTGGTGGGAGTAATTACACCACAAAAATGAGCGCATGCTACAAACGGGGGCCTCTGCACCGCTCTGAGAGCTGGCTGTTAAACTTTTACCAGCACACCACTGACCAGAACTCTAATATGTTATACAAAAACAGACAAACAGAACTGCTTGGCTGAAACAGGGACTGTCCCCTTGCTTCACCAAGCTCTGCCAAACCCTGGGACTTGAAAACTGGTATACCGGAAATCTGAGATTTGTTCCAGCTCTAAACTCTGTGAGTCTAAGTAACAGGCCACAAGAGGCCATGCAGGAGGGAGAAGGAACAGTGAAGAGGCTTAGGTTTTCACAACTGCATTTGGCTAAGCAAGCCTTGGCTTTGTGGGCAAGTCAGCGTTGATGAACCAGAAAGAAGCTCAGGCAGTTAAGGTTCCGAGGCCTTCTGGCCACTGAAGGCAGTAGAGGCCCTCAGGATCAGTCTCTCCTTAGGGGATCTCTCAATGGGAGGCAAGAAGCTGGCTTTAGGGGAGGGAATGTCACCCACCTTGCCACAGCCATCCCCTTTCCCTCTTGGGTGAAGGGAAGTGATGTGACACTTGGGTCCATTCAGGTACAGGGCATGCTGGGGCTATCTTGGGGAAGCCAAAAAGCTTCATCATATTACATGGTGAGGACCATGCTAACCAGGAGGTGGAGGCCACATTCAAATACAGGGCTCAATCCGTAGCTCCAGCAGCCCCTGGCCTTGACAGTTTTTGCATCCCCCATTTTAGGGGATGGGGCTGAGGAAGGTAGAGGTGAACACAGAACCGTAACCTCACTCGGCACGCAGTGGAAGGGCCCACCAAGAAGCATGGCAAACTCCTATGTTTGCCAAGGTTCCGTGAAGAATTCCATATTCCCAAAGCTTGCTTCTTTCCAGCCTATTAGAATCAGCCAGGCTGATTCATTCTAGCTGGGGGGAAGAAAACGCTAGCAAGCAAAGCAAAAGAAAAACAAATGTTTGCAGCTGAAAGAGACATGGCATTTAATCTCGTGGTTTCTAGCTGCCGATCATCAGAATTACCTGGGAAGATTTAAAAAGTACAATTTCTTGCCCCTGCCCCGAGACTCACTGAATAACAAATCTCCAGTTGGGAGGGGTCTGGCGCTCGGGCACCAGCATAGTCACTCTCCCGGCTGCCCACGGTGGAGGGCGAGGGCTACCATCTGTGTTGACCATCCACAGGACTTTGTCCTCCTTCTGTTTCTAAAAGAGATTTCCTCATTCTTCCTTAGCAAATATAAACAGATTAAAAAAACCAAAAGGAGTTCTTCCCTACAGCTAACCTAAATCTCTGCTGCCCTCTCATCTGGATAATAACATTACTGATGACTTTGAGAGTTTGCTTTCTTCATGCTGAATGTTCTGGGTTTGTGTCTTCATTCAACAAAAATTAATCCAGCACCTACTGATTGCCAGGTCTTTCTGTAGGTGCTGGGGAGTCAGTAGTGAGTGAAACAGACATGACCCTTGGCCTTTGGAGCTTACAGCCTTGTAAGGGATTTGGATGATTAAACTAGCCATGGTGGGATGTTGGGCTAAGGCAGATATTGGGATGGGAGATGCAGGGGAGGATGGGGATAGTGTCCTGAAGAAATGGAGGCCCATCTGTGGTGTGCCTTAGGATAAGTCAGCAGTCAGCCCAGGAGGGGAGAGGAGGGTGGGAGCACAGATCTTGGCAGGGAGAACAGCATATGTGGGGCCGAAGGCAAAAAAGAGCAGAGAGAGCGATGGACAAACCAAGTGAAAATCCACACAGTGGGCATTGTGCCACGTGAACCTTACTGCTATTCCTACGGCCCTCCCGAGAAACCCCTCTAAGGTCCCCCATGACTCCCTGGACTCCATGGAGCCCAGCGCGAGACAAAGAACTTTTGTCTGATCAGCTGAGCTATAATGAGAATGACCCCCGGATTCCTTATTTATGCATCCAGCGTGGAGCTTGCTTTTGTAAGAACAGCACTGTATTGCTGACTCATAGTCAGCCATGCATTTTATTATACAATAATCTCGCAATGTCTGTCCTGGATTTTCTTTCTGACTTCCCTTTCGGCTTTCTTTGTAAAAGCCTTGCCTTTTTGCTGTCTTTTTACTTATCTCTTTCTTTGAAGTGGAACATGTGGAGAATTTGTGGGTTTCGGGGAAATCTGCCATCCCAGGGGTCCTTCTGCAATGAAACGCAGGTCAAACTGAGATTTGGAGTTGAAAGCTGATTAGTCTAAATACCCACATCTCAGAGCATCTAGCCAATCTGTCTGCCCATCAAGGCGACTGATCCCATCCCTGTCTTATTTGCTGCGGTGGGGGTGGGGGCGGAGGTGGGGAGGGAGGGAAGCAGAGTCAGCGCCAGACAGCGATGTGCCAGGCGGGCTAGAGTCTGCACAGCATCTCCTGGAAGGGAGGGCGGGGGCGGGGCAGATGCTGAGAGGCTCAAGGGAGCCATGCCAACAGATGGGTCTGCCTGGGTCCCCGACTAAACCAACTAACCCTTCCCAAGCCAATCAGTCAGCAGGGCTGGAGCCCCATTATTCTTCCCTGAGATCCCAAGTGAAGCCCTAGGGGCCACGTAGGAATTCACTGGTCAATGCTAGTTTGGTGGCTGGGAGTGGGGCGGTGGGGCAGGGGCAGGCACAGGGGCGGGTTTGTGTGCCTTTGCCCATGGGAGCTGAGCCAGCCCCGGCAGGGAAGAAGGGTCGCTTTGGCATTTGTTCTCTGCAGCTACCAGGCCTTACCGCCTGCCAGGCTGCTGGTGTGCAGAGCCCAGCCCCCTCCCCAAAGAGCCCCTGAGAGGGGCCGGGAGTAGGGGGAAGGCCACCCGTGGCCTTGTGAGGCTGAAGCACAAGCTCCTTCCTCAGCTGCCAGGGAAGAATTTAATTACCAATTAAAGCCCCCTCCATCTGTTTCGGGCCTGCCAGAGAGCTCTCTCTACCCTTTAATTACATCTCTGACAACAATTTAACTCAATTAGCTGGTAAACACAGCAGAATGCAGGCAACCCAGGGCACCCTCTTGTCCCTGCCATCTGTCTGTCCGTCTTGCGCTTTCCGCACTCGCTCTCAGTCTGTCTGTCCTGCCCCTGCTTCCCCATCTCATTTGACACCCCCCCTTCCACCTCGGTTTTCTCTTTTCCTTCTGTCTTCTCGGCACCTCTCGTCTGTCTCACACCAGCTGAATTCCCCCGTCTTTGTCATTCTGTCTTCCTCTCCCATCTGCTGTCTGTCCGTCCCTTTCCCCTGCTCTGTCTCATCCATTCCAACTTTCTCTCTTTCTCTGCCAGGTTGGTCTCCAACCAGCCCTTCTTTTCCCTGCCCCTTCTTCTTCCTCCTTCCCCATCATCCTTGGTCCTGCCTTTAACCAAACCTATCCGCGGAAACACGTCTCTCCTGTGCGTCTCCTTCCTGGTGTATTTCCCTAGCCCCTGCCACCTTCCTTATGCTTCGCCCACTTAGTGCTGACAACTGGGAGCCCCAGGAGTAACAGTTGCCATCTTTGGAGCACTTACTTGGCCAGACACTGGCCGAGAGCTTGACATGCATTATTTTGTTGAATTTTCACAAAAATTCTGTGAAGTAGGTATACTTATTCCCATTTCACAAATGGAATAATTGATGCTCTGAGAGATTTTGCAACTTGCCCAAGGTCACAGAGCTTGCAACTGACAACCAGGATTCAAAGCCAGGTCTGTTCACTCCAGTACCGAAGAAGAGAGATCATACCTGCAAGGGGAGCAGTTCTGTGGAAGCGAGCGAGGCTGGGGGTTTGGGGAAAGGCTCAGTATCAATGAAACGAACACAAAGCAGTAGGTTCCCAGTTAACACTGGGAGGGAGGTGGGTAGAGAGGGGTGAAAATTAGGGATGATTTCTGAGAATTTAATCTCACTATTTTCACTGGAGGGAACCTTCCAAATTTTAGTTTACCACGGTGTTGAAGAAGTTTCTCAGTCCCCTGAGAAAGTAAAAAATTTCTAGGACCCAAAGGAATAGGAGAGACGGAGAGAGAGAAACGAGTAGGCTGTAATTATCCTAGAAACCCTCTCCTGGAATGAAGGGGGGGGTGGGCGGCAGAAAAGGGCAGCCTGATCTGTCTTGTAGACAGGCAGGGACATGATGGAGACCCCAGGTCAGCCAGGTAGTCACATGGCTGCAGCTCAGGCAGACCCCAGCCAGATAAAACTCATCTGCTTTCTTCCCCCGTCCTTCCTCAGCTAACTAATCATTCTTCCTGTGATTAAAACAGAAGAGAATTGGGGGGAAACTACAGAAGAGAAGGGGAGCCTATTTCTTATCTCTGTTTTCTACCTTCCTTTGCTTTTGAGACGTGCACTCCATCCTCAGGGGTCGTTTCACTTGGGGTTTAGAACTCATACAGCACAGACTCTCACCTCTACCCTGCCTTCTGCCACGCTAAGTGAGAGTGCTGGGATCCCCGCTGAATTTCCCAAATGCTGGAATTGTGCTTTGAAAGCAAATGCCAACTATGGGCTAGAGTCAGCCTCGGTAGGGAGACTGGTACAATACCCGGAATTTTCAACATGACAGATCTCTCAAGGGAAGTCCCATCCTGCAGGCAGACATGGAAAGTTCTGGGCAGAGGCAACCAAGGGGCAGATGGAAGACTGGAAAAGAGGCAGGGGTAGCAAGCAGGTAATTCAAAATGAGGAGGCTCCCATCCAGTCTTCCCAAGCCTTATACAATCAGTGGGTTTGTGGGCAGATTCTGCAAACATTATATAATAAAGACCACAGAGAAATGAAGCTGACATGGTTTTTGTTTGTTTGTTTGTTTTTTTCTTAAACAGACGTGATTACCTAGAATTTCAGAGAGTCCAAGAAACCAGCAGTCTACCTAACCTAGGGTCCTTCCTGCTGTGTGAATTCTTACTGTAATAGTACTCATAATACCCTTCTTTAATACTTCCTGCAACAGGAACCTACTACCTCACTAGGTAACTCCTTTCCATTTTCAGACTGTTTTAATGTTTAGAAAATTCTTTCTCATACTGAACCAGAAACGATCTCTGTAATTCCCATCCTTCTGTCCTCTTTTCACCCTGTGAATTGATGGAGAATGTGCAAACCTTCCTCCCCAGTTCAGATGCCAGTCAAATATCTAGAAGGCAGGTAACAGGAACCCCTGAGAGTTTAAACATCCCTAATTCCATCATCTATTCCTCAAATGCTCTCCTTTCAAAATCTCACTAGTCTTTCTCCATACCCCTTTGCTTTAGCAATGCCTTTCTTTTTTTTCTGAGACAGAGTCTCACTATATTGCCCGGGCTAGAGTGCCGTGGCGTCATCCTAGCTCAGAGCAACCTCAAACTCCTGGGTTCAGGCTATCCTCCTGCCTCAGCCTCCTGAGTAGCTGGGACTACAGGCATGCGCCACCATGCCCGGCTAATTTTTATGTATTTTTAGTTGGCCAATTAATTTCTTTTCTATTTTTTAGTAGAGACGGGGTCTCGCTCTTGCTCAGGCTGGTTTCGAACTCCTGACCTTGAGCTATCCGCCCGCCTCGGCCTCCCAAAGTGCTAGGATTACAGGTGTGAGCCATCGCGCCTGGCCAGCAATGCTTTTCTTTATAAATACTGCCCCAGGCCCAAACTGAATACTCTAGATTAAGTCCAGTGGGCACCAGATAGAGAAGGACATCACCTCTCTTGTTCTGAAGACTGTATTTTTACTAATGCAGCTCAGAATCCATAATTTTTTATGTCAGCCACAGATCACAATAGATTTCATATCACATTAGCATATTGAGGTTGCAGTCAACTAAACTTACTGTTTTTGGTATATGTCACCCTTAGGCCATGTCTTCATCATCCCTACTGAGTTAACTCTTCTGGTGATAACTATGAAATTTATAATGTAATCCTTTTCAATTTCATCTCATTCAATTCAACTAACATGCACAGAGCATGCATCATGTTTAACTGTGTTTGATTTGGGTCAGTGTTCCCATCTTGCCGAGATCTTCTTAAATCTTTGAGCCTCTCACCCAAAATATTAACTCTCTCTTCCAGCTCTGTATCATCTACAGATCTGACGAGTTTGTCTTCCATGTTTTCACCCAATCCCCAATGAAGTGTTGAAGAGTAGAGGCCTCCTGAGTAGGCAGCACTACTTTGAAAGAATCAAGATCTAAATGAGTCTCTCTCCTTCAAATGGAACTTACATTTGGTGTTTTGTTTTTTTTTTTTTTTTGTAACCTTATATTTTGATAAATTTCAAACTTACAAAAGAATATCAAAATAGTACAAAGAACTCCCATATGCCCTTTGCCCAGATTCATCAATTATTTACATTTACATCTGCTTCATCCCTCTCTACCTACATGTTTATATATGCATATATTTTGTGAACTTTTTGAGAGTAAGTTGGAGACATTGTGTCCCTTTATTCCTAAATACTCTAGTATATGTTTCCTGAGAACAAAGGTGCTCTCTTACACAAACAACCTCAGTATAATGCAAAATCAAGAAATTTAAACCAAGGTGGCACACACCTATAGTCCCAGCTACTTGGGAGGCTGAGGCAGGGGGATCACTTGAGTTCAGGAGTTTGAGACTAACCTGGGTAATACAGTGAGACCCCATCTCTAAAAAAAAAATAAACTTAAAAAAATTTAACATTGCTGCAAGACTATTATCTGATTTGTAGTCCATATTCAACTTCTGCCAACTTTCCCAGTAGTGTCCTTTACAGCTATTCCACCCTTCAACCCTCTCTATCCCCAGTCCAGTATCCAATCTGGGATCATATGTGGCATTCCAGTGTCATGGCTCTTTCATAGATGACTATGATTCTTATGGCTAAGATTCTATTTCAACACTTTGCCATTGCTAAAGTAAGTTTGGAAACTTTTTTGAAAAAATACCAACCTTAGAAATCCATTCAAACCAACCCACCTTCTAAGGATGAAGATCTGGTACCTTTGAGGAGAGCAAAACAAATGTGCCACGGACTCTGAAGATAATTCCCATGGAGCCTTCCCAAATGTTTCAAGCAATGGAATCATTTGGAACAAGTGCAGCCTCCTGGTGAGATGACTTTGAAGGGAATATCGTCAAAGAGAAGAAGGACTCCTAGGGCATTTGCCTATAAATTTGCCTCATTACTTGATAGTCAAACCACAGACCATCTTAGAGTTTCAGGTCTCAGAGGACAGGGTCTATGTGATGGGCATGTTCTTCTTGGTTCATTTGTTAAAGTATTAGGCGGGTGGAGCTGAGTGTTAAATTTAGCCCAAAGGACTATTTATGCTCACCATAGGATGAACCCTTCACCTCTAACATCAGTTATGAGGGAGGTAGGTGGGCACAGGAAGACATACAAGGTAATTGATCCCAACAACTCAAAACATGTGTTAGACTGATGGAGGATGGATAACATTGACTTTCCACCACACTCACTCCACCCAATAAATATGAAACCACATCAAAAAGCACACGGCAGCAGGCTTTACAGTGATTTGCTAAACTCAGGCAATTTGGGCTCCAACTAGAACTCAAAGTAATGATGATCAAACCCTGTTTCTCTAGATTTCATCCCCACCACCCAGGTTCAAAGTCTTAGAGCTTAGTGCCTTGTCACTCTCTTCCCTCTTTTCCTAACGTCCATGTAGTCATCAAACTTTTTCATGTTTCTCACATGTATTTTTTCCTCTGCATTCTGGTCCAGGTCCTTCTTTACTGGTTCCCTGATCTTCATTCTCTCTCCTACCAATGCATTCTATGCACTACATGCACTAATGCTAAATTAATCTTCCCTGAAAAAATATTAATGTATCTATATATCTACATTTTTGCATATGTGACACTGTTCAAAAATCTTCAACAGCTCCCTAAAGCATATGAGATACAATTTGAGTGTCTGGGTCCTATATTCAAGAATCTCTTCAAGTTTCCACTCTAGATCCAGCCACATCCACTCATCCATGAGCAAGCCACCCTCTTGGTCTCTGCGCATGCCATTCCCTTCTCCACCTCACTCCACTCTAACCCTCACTTCCTTAAAGACCTGGGCTCCGTGTCCCCTTTCAAGGGGTGTGGGGAGGACCCCAGCTCCACGTCCTGCAACCCCTCCCTTGGAGCCCAGTGTTGAAAGTATTTGGCATCTATATGACTTACTTGGCACTTGGTACCTGGCTCTTTAGGCGATTTGTAATTTTTAATACATTTACTCTTTCTCATCAGAAAGACCATAAACCTTTCAGAAGCAGAAGTCATGTGTATATCTCTTTCCACCTTATATTTAATGTAATGCATGCATGTATTGGAGTGCAAGCCATGTTCAGTGCAATTTGTTTGAAAAGGGCTTATAGCCGAATAATAATAACAGCCAATGTGTATTGAGCACATAATACCCATCAGACACAGTGCATACACTTTATGTGGATTATCTCATTTATTCTTTCTATAACCCAGTGATCTAGGGACAATTATAATCCCCACATTACTGATGAGGAAACTGAGGCTCAGAGGGCTAAGTAATTTGCCCACAGCCAACCCGCTAGTGAGTAGAGAACCCAAGATTCAACCCAGATGGTCTGATTCCAGAGCCCTTGCTCTTTTAACCACCATGCTATGGTCACATTTGAAGAGGATAATCCCTCCACCCCAAGACTTTAAATAATATTAATTGCAATGTTGATGACAGTAAATAAAAATCCTTCAGGGAAAGTGGGGCTCTGATCTGCATAAGCAGCTTTTTTTAGTGTTTAATAACTTCACTCTTGAAAAGCTCTTTGGATATGTAAATTCAATCCTTTCTTGTACGAGAAGGTAAAATGAGCTGCAAAGTCATCTTAGACTTTGGCCCACACTGTTTTCTTCTTCTTTTATTTTTTCAGCAAGGAATAGTAAAGAGGAAGCCTCTAAACCCAGAGCAGTCTGAGTTTTACAGACCCTCTCCTGTGTTTCTGCATCTCAGCCCCTGCCAGAAGTTCCTCATTTTCAGCTTCGCACCCCACTTTCCTAGTGGCTGGGCTGAGAAGCATTTGGTGGGGAGGGCAGAAAAGGGGTAAGGTTGTGTTTTCTCACAAATTGAGTCAAGTTTGAGGTCCCAGTGGGGCTCTCAGTGCCCCCATGCATGACTCCAGAAAAAAAGAGACAGCATATAGAAAGCATTATAGGTGTTCAGACTGTGGTCACGGAAGACACAGCTCAGCAAGGCAGTTCCTACCTATCACAGCCAGCTGATGTCACCAAGGGGGGGGGGGAGATAAGGGAAATATACAATAGAAAAAGAGACAAAGAAAGGAAGGAAGATGGAGCAAAAAGTGAAGATGGGAAATATGGCCGAGGGGTGAGGGGAAAAAAAGAGAGGAGTGGAGGAAAGAGAGATGAAGGAGGATAGAAGCCATAGGCTTTCGCCCACCTCCCTTCTCCCATCCCTCGCCGACGGTGAGAGCTTGTCGCCCCTCCCCGTGATACAGAGGGTACAAAGACCCTCACCCTCCGACCTCCGGTGCTGTCTCCGGGGCCCAGAGTGGCAAACAGGGGTTTGGTGGGGGGGCTTGTAAACAGTTCGTGCAATTTTCCTCTGGCTTCCCCAGGAGTTGCCTGTTTCCTGGGGCCATCCCTCTCCTCGCAGCCCTCGGGAGTTCCCGCCTCTCCGACCCCAGCCCGGCTCCAGCAGCCCCCGCTCCTCCATTCCGCCCTCTCTCCGCGGGGCTCGCGTCTCCCCGATGCGCTCTGGTGTCTGTCTGAGCCATCCATCAAGGGTGGCAGGCTGAGGGAAACATGAAAAAGAGCCCATTTGGCTATTAACATCCCCTCCCGCTTTGTTGTCTTTCTCCTCCCCACTCCCCTACCAGCCCCCCCCACCCCTCCCTCTTCCCCTTTTGCAGGAGACAAAACCAGACTGACAAGCTGAAGCTCAAACATTAATCAAACTGCGCTCCGGAACAACCTTTCCCTCGCATTAATAAATACATTTGCAGTCCCTCATTGGACAGTTGGCCTAATTTGTTTCTTTTTCGCGGGGTGGGGGGAAGAGCCGCGCCCGCGCCCCCCGGCTCCCAGCAGCCCGGTGCAAAGCAGATGTTCTGCCGCGGACGCCGAGCTGCGCAGAGCAGCGCGCCCCGGAGGCCGCGGTCGCCATGGCGACGGCCGGGCCGCCTGCTGTCGCCGAGCACGCTGTCTCGCTCGCTCAGTGATTACCTCCATCTCCGCAGCGTTCGCCATACGGCCCGGATTCTAATCAGATCCCCTCCTCCTCCCCTCCTCCGCCCAGCCCACGACCTCCTCAGCTCCCACAGCCTTGGGACTCATTAAGAACTGCCCCACACTCGCTTCCGAGTGCAGGAACGACTGGCCCCAGTTGGGAAGAGGTTCTGTGCCCCCAGGCCATCTTTGGTGACACTGGACCCCGGGAGTCCAGCTCTCAGCACTGTCCCCTGGAGACGACTTCTCCTTCCCCCTTCTTGGTGTTGTTGAGGCGGGTTACCCGAGATTGCTGAGAGGGGTAAGATAGGCAACCATGGTTCCCCTTCCATCTGGGCAGGACTCTTCCATTCTGATTGCCTAAGTGCAGGGAATGATTTCTTCTGCACAGACTGGAGGTCGCAGGGTTTCTAGAGCCATCAGAACATCAGCCCAGGCTATGCCCTTGTGCTAAACCCAGTGGTTTCTCAGACTAAAAGGAGTGGAGAAGTTCTGGTACTCAACTGATGCAGGCCTGGCCTGAGCTAGGCCCATGGTTACTTTGACTCCCTCCCTGGTCACGCATGCACACACACACAGCTTTCCATGCTCCCAGGCTGAGGGGAGTTTGTTTATAGGTGGTCTCAGATGGACTCCCAGCCTGCAGCCTTTGAAAAGGATGCACTGCATGGGAACCCATGCCAGGCTTGGTAGTGGGCAAGGGGCAGTGTGATGCCTTGGGGCCTTCGGGTTACCTGGAGGTCTTTCTGCTGGGGAAGGAGGGTCCTTTCCCTGAGACTCTGAGGCTTCATTTCAAGATTCTAAACATAAGCCCCTTTTCCAAACATCCTTGGCTTCAGGAGAAACAGGATAATAACAAGAGGCCACAGGCAAGAGAGCACAGAGGGGCTGGGGCCAGGGGTGGGGTGGGGGAGGCCAGCATGGAAGCAAGGCAGAAGATGCGGGAGAGGGAGAGAGATTCTGGGTGCAGATTCCACATTCCAGCCTACATCATAAGCCAGGAAGCCTGAGGTGGTTGAAGTGAAAAATAATTTTGCTTGGCCAGGCATGGTGGCTCACACTTGTAATCCTAGCATTCTGGGAGGCCAAGGTGGAAGGATCACTTGAGCTCAGGAGTTTAAGACCAGCCTGAGCAAGAGCGAGACCCCCGTATCTACTAAAAATAGAAAAATTAGCCAGGTATCATGGTGCACACCTGTACTCCCTGCTATTCGGGAGGCTGAGGCAGGAGGATCCCTTGAGCCCAGGAGTTTGAGGTTGCAGTGAGCTATGATGACACCACTGCACTCCACCTGGGGGGACAGAGCAAGATTCTGTCTCAAATAAAATAAAATAAAATAATTTTGCTTAAGGGGAGGGAACTCTTGGAATGATGAAAAGTAGGAGCACACATGTTCTAGAAGAGTTATCAACTCCAGGGAAACCTTGCTTAAACACTCCCACAACATCCCAAATGCCAGCCAGCCTCCTTCCAGTGTTTGTCGGCAAAGCCATGAGCAGTATCAGCGAATGGGAAGAAATGCCACTCTCTCTCCCTAGTCTACCACGAATCCTCATGTTGGAGCTGCAAGGGCCTTTAGAGATCTAAACCAATCCTTCATTTCACGGATGAGGAAACTGAGACCCAGAGAGGGATTATAGTGGGCCCAAGATCCCACAGCTAGAAAATAGTGGAACCAAGTTTCCCTTTCTGCTACGGTGGCTGCGGGGACCACTCCAGTTCCTTTCTCTGAGGCAACCAGCTGGGAAACTCTGGTTTCCAAGAGCCACAGACAGAATCCCAAAAATCTCAGGCCTTTCTCAGCCCCTAGTCTCCCTGTCTCCTAAAGGCCTGTCACCTGAAGGCAGCTCCACTGGAGTGACAGCTCCCATTGGCCCTGGCTGGCCCAGAGCCTCTCCCGGGGGGTTGTGGGTGGGGAGGGAAATTTTGTGGGGCCTCTTTTAGTCGATTGTCTACAGCTCTGTCTTTGTCTGCCTGTCACTCAGGAGGGAACTGCTGCGGGAGAGGTCAGGCTGGTCGGTGGAAAGGGAGAAAGAGGCCTGTCCTGTCAGAGAGGGGTTGGGAGGGAGGCAGGCGAGAGGAACTGGGGACTCATCTCCTTCGACCTCCTCACCTGCAATGTCTCTGCTATCTCCCCTAGGGAATTCCAGGCTTTGCTCATTTTAGGACCAGGGCAGCGACTGCCCACAGAGCCCTTCTCTTCCTGCCTTGTGAAATCTGGGGTCCCCAGTAGAAAACTACCTGCTCACCCTGCCCTGTCTGCAGAGGAGGCTGGGGGTTCCATTGCACTCCACATTCCACACAACCACCCCCTGAGTCCACGCCTGTGCTTCCTTGTCTCCCTGCCCCATCATCAGATTCCCCAGACTCCCCCACACCCTCCACCCCTGTCCCCCACAATCCCATGCAGATCCATCCCCTGAGAGCCCCTGTTTCCAGGCCGCCCCAGCTCCTGCTGTACACTGACGCATCTCCCCAGACCGTGCTGTTTCCAGTCTCCCCTGGTTCCCCCTGCACACGAAGCTACCTCCCCAGATTCAACTGTTTTCAGGCTTCTCGCTCTTTCCGCCCCCCTGTACACGACTGTCTCCCCAGATCCTGCTGTTTCCAGGTTCCCCATATTTCCCCGGTACACAAATTGGCCTCCCTGTGTTCGGCAGTTTCCAGAACCCCATTGCTCCCTCACTAGGCAGTTCCATCTCCCCAGATTCAGCTGTTTTCAGGCTCCCCTCACTTGCCCTGTACACAGGTACCTCTCCCAGGTTCTGCTGTTTCTAGGCTTCCCTATTTCCCTTGTACACGCATCAGTCTCTAGCTTATGTTGATCCCAGCTGCCTAAGGGACTCAGCAGGTTTAAGAGGAATGGAAGGAAGAAGAGAGAAAGAGGAGGAGGAGAAGGATTGTTACTAGGGAAGCTCTTTATTTCTCTTGTGACCCAGAGCCCTAAGCAGCTTGCACACGGCAGCTTCTGGGCCTCTGCCTCTACAAATAGGTCCCTTAAGACGATCTACCCTGGGACACTGCAATTCCCTCCTCCCTGCTGCTGCCAGGGTCTGAGCTTTCAGATGAGCATCCTCTGGAGAGCCCCATCGTGGCGGGTGGTGCTGTGTCTGCACACGGCGGGGGCAGGCAAGAGCCTTACCAAGCCCTGGGCTCCCTCCTCTCTCCGCTGCTACTTCCTGCCTGCCTTCCCAGCCCTCTTTGTCTCTTTCCCACCTGCTGCACCTCAGTGCCCTTCCATTTATTCATATAGGATTTA
This sequence comes from Lepilemur ruficaudatus, assembly GCA_963574885.1. Taxonomy (NCBI): domain Eukaryota; kingdom Metazoa; phylum Chordata; class Mammalia; order Primates; family Lepilemuridae; genus Lepilemur; species Lepilemur ruficaudatus. The sequence goes on from CAUYRT010028683.1 coordinate 26,074, forward strand.
AAAGAGATTCCAAATACATCCCCAGAACAAAGGGGGGTACAGAATTGGAGACATATTTTTTGCAGTTTTCTGGATGGAATAGTATCAGTCTGAGGCCCTGGAAACTCTGTGCCTGGGCTAGCTTTCCTGTGTGCTTCTGCAGCTTTTGTAAACAATTGTTTCACCTGCACATTACCTGTGTCCTAATCCTCCTGCGGCCAGGGCAGGGAGCAGCGGTGCAGACAGTATTCTGCGAAGTTTTCCAGAATTCTTATCTTCTCTGATTCATTTTGATATAGCCCCCAAAGTTTCTGCTGGAGTTGAGGGAACCATGTCTGACCCTGAATCTCCTTCCTCCAGTCACCCATCCATCCATCCATTACGTTACATTTTTCCAGTTACAATGCTCCATCTTGCTGGCCTTCGCAAACATTCTGGGTTCTCCGGAGAACAAAGAGGAAGGGCAGGCCTGCTGGCACCAGGACAGTGCCCTAAGAAAAGGGAGACCTTTCTTCGGATTGAAGCCCATACCTGGGATCAGGCCTCACCACTTCTGCTCCCGGGACCAGAGAGCAGCCTCAGTTTCCCTACCTGTTAAGTGGGGATGACAACACCTCCCTACTTCACTGAGGTAAGGGGTGCAAATAAAATTACATATGTGGAAGAAACAGAATACTTTTACAGACCTTGACACATATGAGTTTACATAAATCCTATTAAAAGAAACTTATGCAAGAAGCTATTCTATGTTTGGTTTATAAACTCTCCTTCTTTTGAAAAGATATGCAGCTGATGGCATTCACTTATTCATTTCATTATTTAAAAAACTCTATTCAGGCCAGGCGTGGTGGCTCACGCCTGTAATCCTAGCACTCTGGGAGGCCAAGAGGGGGAGGATCGCTCAAGGTCAGGAATTCGAAACCAGCCTGAGGAAGAGCGAGACCCCGTCTCTACTAAAAATAGAAAGAAATTAGCTGGCCAACTAAAAATATATAGAAAAATTAGCCGGGCATGGTGGCGCATGCTTGTAGTCCCAGCTACTGGGGAGGCTGAGGCAGAAGGATCACTTGAGCCCAGGAGTTTGAGGTTGCTGTGAGCTAGGCTGATGCCACGGCACTCTAGCTCAGGCAGCAGAGTGAGACTCTGTCTAAAAAAAAAAAAAAAAGAAAAAGAACAGAAAACAAAAGAAAGAAAGAAAGAAAATACCACTGCACTCTAGTCAGGGCAATAGGGTAAGACTCTGTCTCAAAAAAAAAAAACTCTATTACTGTTGGTGTACCCAGTAAGTGTACAAAATGCCTATATACAATCAATACTCATTGCAGTATAGACTTAAAATGGACAAATTCATTCAAATTAAAAATGGGTGTACTGTATGTTAATTATACGTCAATAAAGCTGATTAAATCTATGCAAAGAGGCTGGGTGTGGTGGCTCACACCTGTAATCCTAGCACTCTGGGAGGTCTAGGAGGGAGAATTGCTCAAAGTCAGGAGTTTGAAACCAGCCTGAGGAAGAGCGAGACCCCGTCTCTACTAAAAATAGAAAGAAATTAGCTGGCCAACTAAAAATATATAGAAGAAATTAGCCAGGCATGGTGGCGCATGCCTGTAGTCCCAGCTACTGGGGAGGCTGAGGCAGAAGGATTACTTGAGCACAGGAGTTTGAGGTTGCTGTGAACTAGGCTAATGCCACGGCACTCTAGCCCGGGCAACAGAGCAAGAATTTGTCTCAAAAATAAAAATAAAAATAAAAAAAATACACAAAGAAACATGTGAATTGGAGTTTTGGGTCAAAAGCCCTGCTATTTTTTTAAAATTGCCTAGGAAGGCATCTGTCAAAGGAATTCTATTTATAAATCCTAGATTCTCATTCTCATGCTCTGCAGAAAATACAGGCAGTAAGGCAGAGACAGGCAAGTGGGGTTCCAGAAACCCTTTCTGTCCCAGCTCTGTCACATATTAGCATTGTGTGACATTGGGTAAGTCACTCTTGGAGCTTCACGTCCCTCATCTGAAGGTCTCTAGCTTACTCTCCCAGAATCACCTACCTTCTTGTTCCCACCTCAGAGTATGCATTTGTTCAGTGCACAAGCCCCTCAGCCCCCTTTCCCAACCCCCCAGCTACCCCAGGGATGGAAGGGAAGGTCTATTTTTCTTGACAATGGTTTTTGATCAGGGTGCTCTTTTCTCAGGGCAATTGCTGTCCCAGGTTGCTAGGGTCTCTTGCCTTTTCCTCCCTAACAAGGTGCTCACAGCTCTGATATGGGAACCCCCAAGATTCTCCTGTGTGGTCTAGGGGATTTCTAGGAATGGATTCCAGTGCTCAACACGGTGAGATAACTCCTGCCCAATAGGGAGTAGAGATGCCTTCTAGGTCTGGTTTTTGCAGGCCCTGCCATAGTCGCATCCTTGATCCCACACAGGCTAAAAAGGATGAAAGTGGGGCTTGTCTTACAGCGCCATCTCCTGGGCAAATCTGTGAGAGCTGATTCTTCTTGCCACTTTCTGGAGAACACTGAGATATTTTTTGGTCTCAGAAGTTTTTATTTTATCTGCTTCCCCCAAACCAAGTTCTGAATTCTGGACTTTCCCAGCCATCCCTTAGGATGTTCCAGAACCCTCCAACCTTCTGAAAACAGGGCTGGACATTCCGAAGTGGTGGGGATGGTCCCCAACTCACCCAGACAGACGCAGAAGCAGCTGAGGCCAGTCTCTTCTAATCATTCCATCCAGAACCTGAGTCCTCGCATATCTATCCCACCTGTCCTCACCCCAGGAACCTCTGTCACTCACTAAGAAGTTGTTGTCTGGAAGCAGAGGTTTCATGACTTCCAGAGTTTTCTTCTATCCTCAAATTTTTTTAGATGAGGACTCATTGGCAGCCATGAGAACAAGATACATATTTTCAATGTTTTAAAAATCAGGTGTCGGCTGGGCACGGTGGCTCACACCTGTAATCCTAGCACTCTGGGAGGCTGAGGTGGGAGGATTGCTTGAGCTCAGGAGTTTGAGACAAGCCTGAGCAAGAGCGAGACCCCTGTCTCTACTATAAATAGAAAAGAAATTAGCCAGACAACTAAAAATAGAAAAAATTAGCTGTCACGGTGGTGTGTGTCTGTAGTCCAAGCTACCCAGGAGGCTGAGGCAGGAGGATCGCTTGAGCCCAGGAGTTTGAGGTTGCTGTGAGCTAGGCTGATACCACGGCACTCTAGCCGGGGCAACAGAGTGAGACTCTGTCTCAAAAAAAAAAAAATCAGGTGTCTAAGCTGGGTGCAGTGGCACATGCCTGTAGTCCTAGCTACTCAAGAGACTGAGGTAGGAGAATCACTTGAGCCCAGGAGTTTGAATCCAGCTTGGGCAACATAGCAAGACCCCCGTCTTTTTTTAAAAAAAAATTAAAAATTAGGTGTCTGGGTAAAGAGAAATCATGGATCTGCTCAAAGGAAATCAGATCTCTCTTGCTACTTCTTTTTGTTTCATTTGAGGGGGTGTGTGTCTATTTTCCAAGTGGGGGTATGTGAGAGTGATAGAGCACTAAATAAATGAAATATAAAATGAATTTATTTATTTATTTTTGAGACAAGGTCTCGCTGTGTTGCCCGGGCTATTTATTATTTTTAAGCATACTTTTCAGAACCCAAATGTCCAAATCATTGTCCCTGACAAAGTGGTCTCTTTGGAAATCCTCTTTTGGAATGATTGCCTGCAATTATCTGAATGATTCCAAAAGCACCACCTCTTCAAACTCTGAAAGTAGACTTGCTTTTTGTAAGCAAAATCAGCAATCAAGCTGGATGGTACTGTTTTAGATAAAAAATGAGAAGTGACTGTAATGAAAAGATTTCCTTGTGTGGTTCATGAACTGACTCTGAATTCTTATTCCCTTCTTCAATCCACGTGCGATGTTGTTGGCAGAGTCCTTCCCTCAAAACACAGAGCTGATACCACTTAACTGATTCAGAATCTTAAGTGGCTCCCTATTACCTTCAGAATACAAGCCAACTTCCTTACTTCTGTGGTTGGGGAGACAAGCAGTGGGCAATGGAGTCAGATCAGCATGGGTTTAAATCTCACCTCTGTGCCTCAGGCCCTCAGTTTTCTCATTTGTAAAAAAAACAAAAAACAAAAAAACAAAAAATCCTAACAATATCACTTTGATCCACTTTGTTAGATGGTTTTGAGGACATGTTGGGTTTTTTTCTTTTCTTTCTTTCTTTTTTTTTTTTTTTTTTGAGATGGAGTCTCACTGTATTGCCAAGGATTTGAACTCCTGGGCTCAAGCAATCTTCTTGCCTCAGCCTCATGAGTAGCTAGGATTACAGGCAGGGGCCACCATGCCCAGCTGACAATGTTAATTCTAAGGCATACAGAGTAGTAATCTCAGTAAATGGCAGTTGTTCATCAGCATGGCATTCACTGCCCACTGTGATCCAATTGCAACCTCTCTAGGGAGAAGCCTCAGGTGTCCACATGCTCCTTTCAGACACACACCTTTCCAACTACATTTGCCTGCTAGCATCTCCTTAAACAAAACAGAGATTGTATGCCTCTTTGCTCTGCTTATGTGGTTGCTCCCTTTGGAGAGTTTCTTTCCTCTTCTTCCTTTACATACTGGGTAATACACCATCTCTTCTGTGAATTGTTTATAATTTCCTTATCTGCACACACATCTTTGTTCTAGCCTAGTTGTAATCTCCTTGCTTCAGGAACTGTTTGCCAATTCATTTTAGAAGCTCCCACCTAACTAACCCCCAGCAAGGTGCCTGGCTCAGAATACCCAGTTAGTCAATGTCTGTTTAAAGAATTTGTTCCAAAAGAGAAGTTATTTTATTTTGTTGTTGTTGTTGTTGTTGTAGAGATGGGGTCTTGCTATATTGCCCAGGTTGGTCTCAGCTCGTAGCCTCAAGTGATTCTCTCACCTCTGGCTACCAAAGTGCTGGGATTACTTACAGGCACAAGCCACCATGCCCAGCCTTTTCTTTTTTATTTCATTATTATTATTATCAATACTGCTTTTCTTACCAAAGACTCCATTTTTGAGGGATGGCATTCATCTATATGTACAGTACAAAGGGTTCATGTGTTCACACTCTCATTTCTTTGTATCTTCATTTAAGATGCTTCCAGTTTCAGTTGATAGAGAAGAGGAAGAGATTAGGAAACAGATGAGAACCACACAAACGCTGATACTAGAATATAATGTGCCAGCCATTTGATTAATTTCTTTCTTTTTTATTGAAGTATGACTTACCTACAGGAAAGAGCACACATTTTAAGTGTAAGCTCTGCGAATTTTTAACACTACTAAGACCAAGATATGGAGCACCATTTGATTTTTAAAGGTATTTCTACCTTGAAATATCTCTCAAATCCCTTCTCTCCTTTCAACCCACCACTCCCACCCCGCTGCCACGTCTAATCAGTCTCTCTCACTTTCTTTCCCTAGTGCCTGGCTCATAGCAAACACTGGAATATTTGAATGAATGAATCAACAAATACTGTTGAATGAGTGAGACCCAGGTTGGAAGGAAAGGGCGGGTATGGAGGGCTGTGCCCAACCTGCTTTGGGTAAATTATTCAACATTGCCTACATCAGGTTCCAGAGTTCCTGGAAATTCAGAGGTAACATTTCTTTTTCTATAAATAGTAGAGTTTCAAAGGGGCGTGGGGCTTGAGGACCCCAAAAGTTTGAGCTTCGGGCGGTCGCCTGCTGACCCTCGACCCCACTCCCAGACGTGGTAGGCCCCGCCTCCACCAATCTGTGCGGCTCTGCAAGGAGCCCCGCCCAGCCGCCGTCCCGTTGGCGGGAGCCGCCCATCACGTCTGGGCGCGAGCCAATCCGACCAGCCCTGCCGTCCTGCCAGCCAATCGCCGGAGGCAGGGGGCGCGCCGAGCCGCAGAGCCGGTGACTGGCTCCAGGTGGTATAAAGGGGTCAGAGGGCCAGGCCGCGCTACCTTGGTGTCCCCAGGCGGGTCTGAGCGTTCTAGTGTCCCATCCCGCGCCAGAGCCCCGGGGCCAGTGTTTCTGTGCTCGCCCTCTGGTTGAGCCCTGGCTTCTGGGGTCTCGGTTTCAGACGTGCGCTGGTGCCAATTCAGCTGGAGGAAGAGGGCGCCCCGAGGCCCCCTTTCCTGCGTACACTCGGGGCCCACAGGGTGGCCCAGGAGGGCAAGAAGGAGGGATGCAGGAAGGCGGAGAGAGGTCCTGGGAAGGGGAGGAGACGGGAAGACATGCCCCCGCGGCCGCCCCGCCTGGAACCGCCGACTGCCCTTCCAGAAACCCGGTCCTCCGCGCTCCGCTCTGCGCCCGCCGGCTCCGGCCTGTAGCTGAGCTAATGAGCCTGTCTGGGCAAAGCCGGTGCCAGCGGGCAGAGCTCTGGGCGGCCGGCCAGGCCAGCCATGCTGGCGGCTTCGCTGGGCTGCGGGCGCCAAGAGGGGGCTGGGGGCACCGAGCGGCCAGCCATCCCCAGCGGAGTCTCCGCTTCAGATCCCAGAAGGCCATGCCTGCAAACTTGGGGTCCGTGGGAAAGGGCAGCGCCACTCCCTGCCGGCCCTCCTCGGGTCCTCCAGTGGTTCTGCGCGGCCCTCTCCGGGCCGCGGGCCTGGACCGACTGCTTTGCAACAGCCTCCCTCCCCACAGTCCCTGTAGCCACAGCAGGCCAGGACACCTTTCTGGTCACTTTCTGCGTTGCCATTCCCCCCACCCGCGGCTCATTCCTTTTAACCCTGTACAGTTCCTGTGAGGGCTAGGGGTTCGGGCGGCCCTAGAGCACGAGGCACCGGAAAACCACCTGTCCCGAGCAGTTTCCCATCCGGGCCTCGCTCTGCGGAAAATGCCACACCTTAACCTTTCAGAGCCTCGGTCTTGCCCTCGGTGAAATGGGGAGAGCATCGCGTAATTCACTGGATTGGATGAGCCGGCTTGCGCGAAACGCCGGGCTCCTGCCTGTCCCTTCCCATTCCCGTCCCTGCACGACTGGAATGGCAGGGCCAGGGCGGGCGCCACAGGGTTGCTAGGAAACGCGTTTGCCCCTCGCGTCCTTGCGGTCGCTTAGGGGCGGTGGATGGAGCCAAAGCACTGGGTGTGGCTGCATATTTTCCAAAGTATTTCTGGAGAATTTCTCTCTCGTCGCCACATTGGCTGCTGCGCCACGGTAGTTAATTGTATACTCTTTTTATCCCCCACTTTCTGCGTTGCCATTTTGCATTGTTTACTGGAATGGGTTATGCACTGAGCGCTTATAATGTATATGTTTACATAACTATATCGTCATTTTCTCTAATTACAGAAATAGTCAAGGCCACTATAGAGATCCAATCTTAAAGAGTTTCATAATGTAGGACGTGGTAGCCTCAGGGACAACGTCTCTTAACACTCAGGGTTCGCCGCTATCTTACAATAGCAGCTGGCGGAAATTCCAGTACCCCTGCTAGCTCGGAACTCGCGGGGCAAGTCACGCGTGCTGGTTGCTACGACAACGCCTTGTTGCCGCTGTTGGAGACCTGTGGGGAACGCTAGAGCCGGGGTCGATCCCGCCCTGGGGGCGGAGTTAATGAGGGGAGCGGACCAGGCGGGAGCGCGTTTCCCGTCTTTCCCTGCAGGTGGCGCTATAGGATCGCGGATGCCGTCCTGGGGCGGGGCTTCCCGCGGTGCTCGGTTCCCGGGAGGGGCGGGGCCCGGGGTGGGGCGTGAGCCGGCCGCTGCAGTCCCCAAAGGATAGAGAGAAACTAGCTGTCCCGGGACGCCAAGGTAGACAGGCTCGCTGTAGTACGTAAGGGGACGCGGAAAGTGTACGCGTCAGAGAAAGTGGGAAATCCGAGGTTTGGGGACGGCAACAGAGAGGGGAAGTCGCGTCTTCCAGAAAGGCTATACATCTCCCTCCTTCCCTTTTGTCCCTGGGATCCCCTCTGCCCTCCTTTCCCTCCGGACCTCCAATTCTTCATCCTCTCTGGAGCGCCCTGGGTGCTCCGGACACATATGCACGGTGGGAGCTGGCCGATGTTTCCTCGCCCCCAGCATCGGGGCCGAGCCATAGCAAGCTCGCAGTGTGCCCACGGCATATGCCAGGATAGGAATTCCGCGATGCCAGGCATGCCAAGAAAAACAGCCACGCTGTTCCTCATTTTGTCCAGAGGAAGCCTTACTCCCTTCCTTTCTGGAGGCTAGGAATGGAAAACATGACTCAAGGAATCCTCAGCGGAGCCATCCTATGTGTGCGGCACGCACAAAGTTGGGGTACAATCTTTTGCTCTCCTTTTCCCGGCTGTATGCGCCATTCCTCTCACTTCAGTCTTGCCGTGTCACACGGCCATTCCCGGCCCTCCCCAACACATAGGGGGCCCCGTGGTATGAGCCTCGCACCCCCTCACTGTGTTAAATGGGCCCCTTTCCCGTGACCCACCCCTTTCTACAATCACACAGCTAGGGGGATATGCCCCACCCCAGTATTGGAGATCCCGATGAGGAGCTTTTATCTAAACACGCACACGTCCAAGGCCAAGAGAGAAGAGACACTTGGCAGGAGAAAAAAGCAGGTTTATTAGGGCCCTGGGGCCAGGAATGCCTAAGGTCTGAGCAGGCAGTGAGAACCGGTGACTCAGTGCTGGGGCCAAACCTTTCCCTCTCAGAATGCCTGGCGGGAGACCTCAGGAGCCAATTCTGTGCGAGGCCTGGGGATGCAGAGGGGTCTCTCCTGACCCCTGGGGTCTTCGGGCTTTTACCAGGATTGAGGAAATAGTCTGGGAAGGAGTGAGCCTTGAATCCACAGCCTTCATTTCAATAACGACCATTTAATTTGTTCCTTGGCAGACTGAAGAACCTGGGTTGGGGGGCGGAGGTTAATCGAGGGGCATGTCAGATGCCTTAACACACAATGATGGGGAGGTCTACGGCCCACCTTCCCCAAGCGCCCCTGCAAGCCCTGGTCACTAGGTGGCAGCAGCTTGTCTCTGCCTGGTTTAAATGGGCACAGGTCAAACTGGCTGCAGCCAGCTCCCACCTCAGACCCAAGCCTGCCCAGCCCTCCGGTTCCTGCATGGGCAGCCGTGGGCAGCCGTGGGCAGCGCCCCAGTCTCTCCCACACCATGCCATGCGAGTTCCCACCCACAGTGCCACATCCAGGCAGAGGCCAGGCCCAGGCCTGACACTTCCCGTGTTCAGACACCACAGCAAACCCCTAGCTCTGGCCTTGGCTGGCAGTTTGTCCTCAACACCCTACCCCAACCCGCTGCTGATGTGGCACAGCTGGCAAAAGGTAGACAGCCAGACCGTGCCACGGGACACCTGCTCTCGGCTGTGTGCACTCCCACACTATCCCAAGGAAACGGTCTCAGCCCAGTGTTCGCACACAATCCCTCAGAGATTGTCCCTTCAGCCATTAAGCCTCACTCCCCTTGGAAGGTCCACCCCACAGTGTGTATGACCCTTCCTCCTCTCTTGGGGACAGCTTGGCCTGGAGTTCCCCTGATTCTCCTAGTTGGAATCTAACATTCTCTTCATTTTTATCCCCCATTGGCTACTTGCAGCTTCCTCGGTTTTTACTAAAGAATTCCATAAAAAATGCTATGTCTTCATTCTTTCTCCCTTTGGAAAAACAGTGATGGTTATTTATTGAGCATGTATGACTTGCTAGGAGCTATCCTAAGAGCTTGCTATACATTGGCTCATCTAATTCCCATAATAACTCCATGAGGAGGGACCTGCTGTGATGTGAGGCCCAGAGAGGTTGAGTAACTAGCCCTAAGTCACCCAGCTTTATGTGGTAAGGTGGACATGTACCCAGAGATGACTCACACAAGAACCTGTGCTCTTATCTGCTGCTCACCGCTCCCTAACCTCTTTCGGCCCTGAAAATTGCTGTGTGGCTGTAGTCATTCCAGTAGGGTATGAGGAGACACAAGGAGTCAAAGGGGAGGGTGAGGCCGGGTGAGCACCACCCCTGGGATGGCACAGGCCCGTCTTGGCAGTGCCACCATGGCAGGAGGGAGTTAGTGCCAGGGCAGGAAGTTCCATGCAAGGAGGATTAGTCTGAGCAGAGAGACCTGTGGGCAGACAGAACAGAGGTCAAGACAGTCGGCCCGCCCAGCAGGAAGTCTGTGCAGCTGGGGAACCGATCAGGCCTCAGATCCAGGAACCTCCCCAAGCCCCTGGCTCCACAGCCACCCCCAGATAGGACCATGCAGGGGTGTGGCAAGGGTGGGCTTTTCCACAGCCAGGTCACTTGGGCAAGGTGGCAAATGACGTGTAGGGCAAGTTAGATCCGCTGGTGGGTTTGAGAGTGTTTTAACAATCCCAGTGTGGACCCTAAATGGTGAGGATGGGGTCTGGAGACAAACTTCTATTGAGTATTCTTTCCAGGTTTGGGGGGCATAAGGAGCCTGAGCCCCCAGATTTTCAGGGAGGGGATGAGTGACCCACCAATCTCCAGGGTGGGCAGTTCATTCTGGATTGGGCTGATGGTAACATGCCCACCCATCAGTTAGTACCAGCTCCCCCAACCTGGGAGACCCAGGAAGTTTCCAGTGAGTCTCTCCAAGAGATGGCCTGTCACCACCTTACCCCTTGAGCACCCCTCATCTCTCAGCCCTGATACCCCCTCTGGGTCCCCAGGATGCTCTGCTCTCCTTATCCCTCTCGCCCATTTCTGGCCAAGGCAGATGCAGGGTCCTACCTGGGCCACACTCTGCTCAGTCAAGCCGCCATCATCTGCCTGTGAGGAAGCAGAGTCAGGGAGGGAGGTCAGGCCAGGGCGAGGGCACTGGCCAGGGAGGTAAAGGAAAGGGGCTCGGGGGTGAGGTGGAGCAGTGGTTAGGGTGATCCAGAACTGCAGCTGGGTCACTGGTTAGAAGTCCTGCAGCCTGTCATTTGGAAGTCAGGACCCCTGGGAACCCAGCTGTGGCACATAAAGATAGGAAGAAAGGCCAAACTAGGCAGGGAGATTTTCTCTCTAACCCCCTCCCCACCAACCTCAAGGCCAAGGCAGCCACCTGGTTTCTCTTTGAGGATTTATTTCCCCAGTCTGTGCTTCCTACTAGGGAAAGTGGTGAGGTACTCGTGCTTCTACGGGGGAGAGGACAGGAAGATCTCCTTTACCAACTGACATCCCACCTCCAACTGCTGTCCACCCACCCCAGCCCTAACAAGTGCATCAACCCAGTGGCTGGCTTCTGCCACAGGAGCTTGGGCTTCCATGGAACATCTCAGCCCAGGGGGGACAGGAGGTGGGGAGGACAGGAAGGGCAGCCTAGAGGAGACAGGAGGGAGAGGGGCATGCAGAAAGGCCCTTACCCTAAAATTCACTTTCTGGATCACTTGCTGGGGGTCACTCTCCAGAATCACACTACAAAATGAGAGAAAAACCAGGAAGAAAGTTGTGACGTGGGCCGGGCATGGTGGCTCACGCCTGTAATCCTAGCACTCTGGGAGGCCGAGGTGGGAGGATCGCTCAAGGTCAGGGGTTCGAAACCAGCCTGAGCAAGAGCAAGACCCCCGTCTCTACTAAAAATAAAAAGAAATTAATTGGACAACTAAAAATATATAGAAAAAATTAGCCGGGCTTTGTGGCACATGCCTGTAGTCCCAGCTACCCAGGAGGCTGAGGCAGGAGGATCGCTTGAGCCCAGGAGTTTGAGGTTGCTGTGAGCTAGGCTGACGCCACGTCACTCTAGCCCGGGCAACAGAGTGAGACTCTGTCTCAAAAAAAAAAAAAAAAGAAAGTTGTGACGTGGCTCTCCCCTCCACCTCCTCTGTCTGCCGGGCCTCTTGAATGCATCCTGCAACATGTCCCCTTCCAGGGTCCCTTCCCACCAGCAGTCCTCAAGTCGGAACTCTCCCTCTCCACCAAGGGCCCTCTGCTCTGATTGTTCAACACTTCAGCCCGATGGTCCACACACTTGCTCATCCCCAGGCAGACACTTTGAGCCTGGGTAAGAGCAGTACAGTCTAGAATGACCGGGTTGTCAGAAGGAGGGACCTAAAAACTTCAGAGCTCTTCAAAGCTCACATCACCTCTGGGTCTAGGGACGGGTTCCCTGTGAAAAGACTCAGATGCAGGGAAGGAAGGGAGGCCTCAGGAGTCCTTGTCTTACTTCACTAGTATTTCATGCTGCAGGGTCATGCTGAACATGAAAGAAATGGAACTCCAAAAATCAGAATCTGTCTTCCTCCTTTTTTAAAACCTTTTTCTTTTTAAAAAAATTTTTTAGTTTTTTTTTTACTTTCCTTTTTTTTTTTTTTTTTGAGACAGAGTCTCACTTTGTTGCCCAGGCTAGAGTGCTGTGGCGTCAGCCTAGCTCACAGCAACCTCAAACTCCTGGGCTCAAGTGATCCTTCTGCCTCAGCCTCCCGAGTAGCTGGGACTACAGGCATGCGCCACCATGCTTGGCTAATTTTTTTCTATATATTTTTAGTTTGCCAATTAATTCTTTCTATTTTTAGTAGAGACAGGGTCTCACTCTTGCTCAAGCTGGTTTTGAATTCCTCACCTTGAGCGATCCTCCCGCCTCGGCCTCCCAGAGTGCTAGGATTACAGGCGTGAGCCACCATGTGCCCGGCCTTTACCTTCCCTTTTGCTAGACCCAAATATTGAGGCTTTTTCTCAGCTAGTGGACACTCTTTCCTGGGCACTGGGGGTGTGCAGGGTGAATGGGGAGTGTGGGACAGAGGTGACAGGATCTGAGCACCCCTCCTTACCTGGCTAGGCTCCTCCAGGGCAGAAGTTTAGTTTTTTCTTTTTTACCAAACTACTGGAAATGATAAGCATTTCTTGGAAGCCTCTTCCAGGGGCCTTCCCTGGGCTAAGTGCTCCCAGCCTCCAGCTCCCAAACCAGAGGTTTCAAATCCATAAATACAGAGCATCCCAGGCCAGGGCCCCGGTTCAGGTGTCGCTTCCCCAGTTTTCCTTGGCAGGACACTGACCTTTTCAAAGGCAGAAATGGGGAGCCTTGTGAAGCTTACACTTAAGCTTCCTCTCTTGCACAAGCCTCCTGAAGCCCTGCACCTCATTTTGTATTTGTAATTTTGGGTGTGTGTGTGTGTATAAAGTTTTCCTTCAAGAGGGGCCATCAAATTATGCCTCTGGCTCCATGAAATCTGGTCTTAGTCCACTCACTTTTGGGTCCCAGAAATCTGTGCAAGGCCCGGCAGTAGCAGACAGTTAATTGGCATAGAGGAAGGGAGGCATTCCAAGGCCCCCATCTCCCAGAGCCCCCTGCCCCAGGCAGTTTGGTACAGTGCCATGGGAAGAGCACAGTCCCCAGAACCAGGCACATGGTTTAAATCTTGGCCTTGTCACTCCTTAGCTGTGTGTGTTCCTCCCTGTGGCTGGGAGGAACCAAGTCCCTGCTAGGTGAGGTCAACCCTCTCTCTCCAGAGACTGTCTCATGTACCTCAGGCCACTCACCTGATTCCCTGATGCTCTGTTTCCTAATCTATAAAATCGATATAATGAGAGAGGCATGTAGATGCTTTTAAGATGCTCCAGGAAAGAAGTTTTTTTTTTTTGAGATTGAGTCTCACTCTGTCACCTGGGCTAGAGTGCCGTGGCATCAGCCTAGCTCACAGCAACCTCAAACTCCTGGGCTCAAGCGATCCTCCTTCCTCAGCCTCCCAAGTAGCTGGGACTACAGGTGCTGGCCATCATGCCCAGCTAATTTTTTCTATTTTTAGTTGTCTGGCTAATTTCTTTCTATTTTTAGTAGAGACGGGCTCTCACTCTTGCTCAGACTGGTCTCGAACTCCTGCGCTCAAATGATCCTCCCACCTTGGCCTCCCAGGGTGCTAGGATTACAGGCCTGAGCCACCTCACCCGGCCAATCGTCTGCATTTTAAAGTTAGGGAGTGTGAGGCTCCGGTAGAATCCGTAACTGGCCCAAGTCACGCATCAAGTTGGTGTTGGAGTTGAGCTCTAAGAGTGGAAGGTGACACTGTCTGAAGTCCTTCCAGAGAGGGCCAGTGTGTGTGCCAGTGCACAGGAAATCAAACCGGATTGCCGCCAAGCCCTATTTAACAGTCTGCCATAGTTGGACATCAGGTTGACTTTGACTAACATTGAAATCAACCTCCATCCTCACGAGCCGGGTGTAAGGGTAAGGGCTGGGGGATGGGATCACTGGGACCGTGCTGGGGGAAGGAAGGGAGAATTGGCCAGAGAACCCTGCAGTGTGCCCGGTGCCATCTGGAGCTGATGACTCTCAAAGGTACCCCTCTCTGTGACTGTCCCTGACCATCCCCTCTTCTCCCCACGCCCTCCTCACCCGCCATCCACAATCTCATCCAGCACCAAGAAGGCTCCATCCATGTTCTCCAGCAACCAACGCTTTTCCACGTTCTTCCTGAAGGTAGATACGAGCCGCTGAGCCTTCGTGTGGCCAGGAGGAAACGAGTCCCAGCCTAGGTGTGGCGGACTCTCTCTCTCCAGAGACTGCCTCACTCACCCCAACCCCATACAAGGGCTGGGAAGGAGAACGTGAAGGGCAGCGAGCAAAGCCTGTGCACACCCTTGCCGAGCACAGGGCGGATCTGCTGCCGGGAGCCCCACTTGCCCAAACTCCCATGCCTTGGGCATTGACACCACCACGCCCACTAAGGGACCCCTAATGCATTTCATAAGCAGCGTAGATTCTATAGCCCTACTGGGGTTAATTGTGTCAACAGTGAACTTTCATTAGGACTGCACTATCTTAGTCTTTGGGGGATTTCAGGAGAAAAGCAGGAGGAAGGGCCTTACCTCTGAGATGTATCAAGGCCTGGGGGATGCGGCCTTGGAGGGCAGAGAACTTCACTCACCTTAACATGTGGTTCAGAGACTCGAACAGGCAGGTGAGAACAGACATGAGCATCAGCTGGGACGGGCAAATACAGGAGGAGGAGAAGAGAGTTCTTGCAGTTGAGAAGGCCAAACAAAGCCCTCAAGCCCACCTGTGTGGCCAGCGGAGGGCAGTTATCCCTTTTCAGAGAGGCCTGGGCTAGAGTCTGCAGTTTGACCTTGGCAGGAACTTCTCTGTGTCTGGGCTGGGAGACCCTGGAGTGCTCCACTGGGGGACATTGAGTGTACCCTTTTCTAGTTATGTTCAAGAAGGAAACAAAGGCGCCCTGCAGAGGGGGTGATGACTTCATTTCTGGTTCCCAAAGAACTGAAGGGGCATCAGGGATATGTGTTGTCCCAGAAAGAATCATTCTGACTGGCCCCCTACTCCTTGGAGCCTAGAAGGAGGGGTACCAATGGTGAGCCTCCAGATCTCAGCCTCCACCCCAGATTCCAAGCCATTCCCCCAAGGACAGACCCTCCTTGTCACCCCAACCTCCTGAATTCACCTCATTCTCATGGGATGAGCCCACCACATACAGGAAGAGGTCAATGCTGCTCTTGTAGACGATGGTCATGCCCCCGAAAAATGCAATCTCACCTAGAAGTGGAGGGGACTCTCAGGTCTGGCCACTCTGCCTGGTCCCACCCTGGCCCTCCCCCATCTCCTGCTCTGCACCTCTCCTTCTATTTTCTTCTTCTCTTTTGAAGGAACCCCTGGACAAACCAGCAGCAGGAACACTACCATTAGGCTGCTCGGTGTCCTTTTCCCCACCAGCTGTTCTATGTCTAGGGACAGCCACATTCTAAAGAGTCAACAAACCCAGGTGTTGACCAGTGGACCTCCCGCCCACCCTCTCACCATGTGCAACACGTTGGGACAAGATCCAAGTTGGTGAGGGAACCACAGCACAGCTGGCCTCCCCAGCTGGGAGAGAGGTCTGGGTGAGCTAGTGAGCAGGAGTTATGAGCGATGGGGAGTAGAGGTTCCCTGGAGGAAGGGAGTGGAGAACAGCTGGGAAGGAGAGGAAGAAGAGCCTTTGAAAAAGTGGGGATGGCCTGTGGGTGTGTAAGGCCAACAGGGACAGATGTGTCCAGACGGAGAAGATGATAGTGTGTGTTCTAGAATTCTAGTAGAGGAAGAGGCGGACACTTACTCTCAGTCCGGCTGGTCTTGCTGAAGACATTTTTCTCAAAGACCATCTGCTCCTTTGTGGAGGGGAATGTGTCATCATAATACTAGGAGAAAGGGAAGGAGAAGGGGCCATGGCCATCCACAGGGCTTTGCTCCTCCCTGGATGTCTGCAGGGAACAGTGGGTGCTGGCCAAACAGGACCCTGTTGCTGTGTCTGTCTTCCCCCTGTGGCCCTCTAGGCCTGTCTGCTCACTATTTCCCCATAAACATAGTCTAAGCAAAGAAAGTCCCAAAACATAGAGATTATTGATGCCTGCTTTTGGAGTCCCCTCCTGGTTTCTTGGAGGCTCTTGTACATTCAGCAGATGTGCAAGGTGCTAAGGATTGGGGTGGTCACCAGGTCACACTGTCTTTACACCAACCTGAGTCTACAGAGAAGATGGCAAAGCCAGGAGTCCTTCCTAAACAACAATAACAATCATAGCAACAGCTACTTATCATCCCCATTATACAGATGAGGAAACTGGAGCATGAGGAAGTCACCAGCACCTCACAGTTGTGAGGTCAAAGCTGGGATTCAACACCAAGGAAGTCTGACTTCAGACATCATCATGGTGAAGATGAAATACCTAAAGAAAATTTCCTGGCACATATTCCATAACTAAATCAATGCTTTCTGTTTGGGTTTGGTGAGCCCCCCCCGACTCAGTTTCTTAATCTGTGACTTCGATGGGTCCTACTGGGAGGAGGCCTGGAGCCTCTGGCATTGCTGAGCCACCTCTGGCCACCTACAGGGGCAAAAAGTGGTCAGCTCAGCTTTCAATTTTCTGGCTGTTTAGTACTACATCTGCAGGCAAGTTAGCGGTCTCCCTGCTGGCCTGGTGAACACACTCATTTTAATGTCATGGAGAAAAAAAAGTTTCAGCTCCAAAGAAACAGAAAATCTATAATGCATTTCATAGCTGATTTAGATGCTACAGTCCTACCATAGTTCATTGTGGTTCCCATGCTGGCCAGTGGAAGGGGAATGAGAGGACATCAGGGAACATGAGTGGAAAGAGGGGAAATCCCCCCTTTCAGGGGACAGTGGCTTGACAAGCAGGAGGATGGACAGAATGACCTCCAGAGGGTCTAAGCTGGGCTGCTCTGAGTCACAGAGATCACAGTGGAATCTCTCCTGAGATCGGAGTGTCACCTGGGTGGACCTCTGTTCTTGGGGCCTGTAGCACTGTTTCTTCAGGGCCCCTTAGGGTGGGGAGGGAAATTACCTTGGCCAGCAGCCTGCGCCCGTCATTGTCTAGGATGAAAACAGCCTTGATGGTGTAGAGGGAAGGTTCCTGCAACTGACATCGGGAAGGAAGCTCCGTTTGGCCCCTGACTCAAGGTGGACACCCTGTCTTTGTGGGATCTGCTGGCCCTAGGAGTACATCCTCAGGCTCCAGTAACCCCAGTCCCAAAGGTCCACAGCTGGCCCCCACCCAACCCTGTGCCACATGGGCCAACTCCAGTGCCTACTCCACTCCCTGGCAGATGTTCCACTGCAGGCCAGGATGGGCCCTTTGCCCGTTGGGTGCAGAAGGTCCTTCCGGGCCCAAGTTCTGTCATGCACTGACTGCTCCAGAGCCCGAGTCGGAGTGTATCACAGAACCTGGGCCGAGGGGGACAGCGGGGCGAGCCTCCTCCTTCCAGCTGAGCCCAGGCGGCGCTGGACCCGCATTCTCAGCGCGCCCCAGGCCCCTGGCCCCGGGTGGGCTTCAGAAGCACGCCCATCACCCACCGGCGACGGGAGCTCGAGTCCGGGGCGGACACACCACTCCTCACCCCTCCTAGCGGAATCTCAGCCCACCCCCCACCCTGCTCCAAACTGACCCAGAACTTCAGCCCCGTGCAGCCGGACTCTGGACAGGCCTCCTCGCCAGTCGGTGCCGGGACGAACTTTTTCTCCCCTGTCCTGGGCCACGGCCCCCTCCCTGGGGCTAGTCAGGGGTGGCACAAAGTTCCCAGCCGCCGGGCGCGCGAGTTCTGAGTTAGCTGTTCCCCTTCCCCCGCTGCGTCCCCGCCCAGCTCCCGCCGCCCGAGACCCCCGCGCCCGCCCGCTCCGTACCCGCAGCCCCGAGGGCTCGCCGGCTCGGGCGGGCGGCGCCCGGCCCCCAGCCTGGGCCGCCGCGGCCCCCTCCCCCGGCTGCGGACGTGGCCAGGCCTCGGGCCGCTGCATTCTGCTCGCCGCCTCGCACTGACAGCGCCGCCCGCCCGCGCGCCGCCCCGCCTCCGCGCCCGCCCGGCCCCGGGCCGCCGCCGCGCCCGCGTGCGTGGCTGTCTCTGTCGCGCGGCCCCCTCCTCCTGCTCGCTCCCCACTCTCCCCTCCCGGCCTCTGCGCCCTGCGCCCACACCCCAGCAATCCTTCCCCCATTTCTCATCTTCCCGTCTCTCCTCCCCGTCCTTCCCGTCCCTTAAAGCCCCGAACTCCGCATCCTCAGGTTACCCCAGGACCTCTTCCTGCTTCCTGCCTCTTCTCCAAAGTGGTGTCTGCAAAGCCCACTTTTGTCTCCTGACCTCTGGTAGGTACTATGGGGGCACATATGTCAGGTCATCCTTTGGATGTCAGGGACAGGGGCTAGCAGTGAGAGCAGATGAGGACGCTTCTAGGGACGGACGGGTCTCTGGAGAAGAGCTCTCCCATTCCCCTCACTACTTGGGGAAGGGAGCCATGGTCCTAGAGATGTCCCCGCCTGCCCCGCTCCCGCCCCACGTCTCCCAAGACACACATACAGCACAAGCTGAAGTAAGACAGATGTCCAGCGACACAAATGCTCCGCCGATGGCATCAGGCTTTGCAGTATGTTTTGGTTTTCTTGGTCTAAGTATACCAGAGGACAAGCTCTCGTTTCAGCATACTCTGGCCAGTGGGACATTCACACCCTGCTGATACAGAGTTAATGGTACTTACGCATTTACCCATACATAACAACATGTGTGTGAACTGTACCTGATGGCTCACACCTGTAATCCCAGCACTTTGGGAGGCTAAGGCTGAAGATCGCTTGAGCCCAGGAGTTGGAGGCTACAGTGAGCTATGATTGTACCACTGCACCCCAGCCTGGGTGACAGAGCAAGACCTTGTCTCTAAAAAAAAGAAAAGAAAAAGAAAAAGAAAAGAAAGAAAGAAAAGGAAACGGGTGTATTTTACATATAACACTTTCACATACTTTATGTAACACACACCTGTGAGGTAGCTATTATCACTCCCCTTTTAAAGAAAGACTCAGAGTTTGTGTGACTTTGTTAAGACAGTACAGCTAATAAGCAGTTGAGTAGGGATGGAACCCAGATTTTGGACTCCATTCTTCTCTTCAAAGCCTCTTATGTTGTGTGCCACATTCACTCATCCTGGATGGCTACAGAATGGGGCTATCCTCTGCTAAGTGCACTGAACCTTCTTTTCCTCAAGCCTGGGCTTAACTATCATCACCAAAATGCTCTTTGTGACAGCCATCGTATGTGACTTGATAGGTCTCTCCTGTCACATTCTTTATCTCAGCACCCTACTCATTTCTTTCCTTGTACTTTTCTCAGTCTCTAAATATCATTGTTACTAATTTGTTTACAAATGTGTATGGTTCTTCCCACGAGACTTTGAGTGCTGTGAGAACGGAGATAATGTGCCTGTCTGTTCACTATGGAATTCCTGGTGCCTCCCACAGGGCCTGGCGCTGACAGGTACTTAATAAGCATTTGTT
The DNA here is from genome assembly GCA_963574885.1 of Lepilemur ruficaudatus. Classification (NCBI taxonomy): domain Eukaryota; kingdom Metazoa; phylum Chordata; class Mammalia; order Primates; family Lepilemuridae; genus Lepilemur; species Lepilemur ruficaudatus. The sequence goes on from CAUYRT010028683.1 coordinate 45,728, forward strand.
GAGTAAGTGAATGAATATATGAGTTCAGGATGAGGGAGATCATGTATAAATATTTATAGAATGCCCATTTTAAACAAATAATAATTTAAATGTACTTATCCAATGAAACCATATTTTATGTGCTTTACAAATATTTATTGAGTGCCTACTATGTACTAGGTACTTTTCTGGCTACTGGGATACAACAGTAGACAAATGAAATATCTTTGTTTTCATGGAACTTACAATCAAGTGTTTGTGTGTGTGCACGCACACATTTCTGTGCAAGACAGATAATACACAAATAAATAGGTAAAGTATATGTTATGTGAGTTGGTGATAATTGCTACAAAGAAAAATAGAGCAGGCATGTGAGGGATCAGGGAAAGGCAGGGTAGAATGCCATTTTCATTGAAATCCTCTGAGAAAGACTTCAAGAAGGTGACATTTGAACAAAGCTGAAGGAGGTGAGTAAGTGAGCCACAGAGACATCTCAGGGAACATGTACTGAACCTCTTTATGTGAAGATTTTTTTTTTTTCGAGACAGAGTCTTGCTCTGTTGCCCCAGGTAGAGTGCAGTGACATGCAGAGGCATGATCATAGCTCACTGCGACCTCAAACTCCTGGGCTCAAGTGATCCTTCTGCCTCAGCCTCCCAAGTAGCTGGGACTACAGGCATGAGCCACCATGCCCAGCTAATTTTTAAATTTTTTGTAGACATGGGGTCTCACTATGTTGCCCAGGCTGGTATATGATGATTTAGAAGACACATGTGAACCTTCCTTGCAGGCTATCAGAGCTGTAATAGTGAACATAATTAACACTATTTGGTAAAATAGGGAGAAAAAACGACCAGCTATTTGGCCTTTTATTTATTTGACTTCCAGGTCATCAGAAGTTATGTCAGTGGTCATGCTGGCTATGTTATTAAAAAAAATTCTAGGCTGAATGTAGTGGCTCACACCTGTAGTGCTAGCTCTCTGGGAGGCCAAGGCGGGATGATTGCTTGAGCTCAGGAGTTCAAGTCCAGCCTGAGCAAGAGCAAGACCCTGTCTCTACAAAAAATAGAAAAATTAGCCAGGTATAGTGGCATTCACCTGTAGTCCCAGCTACTCAGGAGGCTGAGGCAGAAGGATCCCTTGAGCCCAGGAATTTGAGGTTGGTGTGAGCTACAATGACACCACAGCACTCTAGCCAGCAACAGAGTGAGACTCTGTCTCAAAAAAACAAAACAAACTAATTTGATGCCTTAAAGTTTCTGTGAGTGAGTCCATTTTTAGCTCTTATTTATAAGGACAGCACCAAAAAGCCTCTTTTTGGCATATGGTACCCACTATGGGAGAGAGCCAGTCTCTAGAAGAAGGGACAGAGGAAGGCCTGGAAGATAGGGGACATAGGGAGCTGTTGTGGTTCCATGGGAGAGGTGGGGGAGGAGTTAGCTACACAGGGAGGGGACAGAGGGCACTGGAGACGGGACATAGGGGCTGGGGATGAGAGAGAAGGCTGGGGAAGGAAGTTTAGGAACCACGAAGTTCTCATAATCCCCACCGCTGCCACTGTAGTTGCCAATCTTATGATCGTGATCACCAGGCCTCTTTACATCTTAAGTGCGGTCTTCAGGTTCAATTTTTTTTTTTTTTTTGAGACAGAGTCTCACTTTGTTGCCCAGGCTAGTGTGCCGTGGCGTCAGCCTAGCTCACAGCAACCTCAAACTCCTGGGCTTAAGCAATCCTTCTGCCTCAGCCTCCCGAGTAGCTGGGACTACAGGAATGTGCCACTATGCCTGGCTAATTTTTTTCTATATATTTTTAGTTTTCCAGCGAATTTCTTTTTATTTTTAGTAGAGACAGGGTCTCCCTCTTGCTCAGGCTGGTCTCAAACTCCTGACCTCAAGCGATCCTCCTGCCTTGGCCTCCCAGAGTGCTAGGATTACAGGCCTGAGCCACCACGCCCAGCCCAGGTTCAACTTTTAAAGGAAGAGATTCTCCCCAGTGATAGCTCTACCCAAATTCCCTTAACAGAGAGCCCAG
>CAUYRT010028684.1:0-89618 GCA_963574885.1 Lepilemur ruficaudatus
AGCTACTTGGGAGGCTGAGGCAGAAGGATTGCTTGAGCCCAGGAGTTTGAGGTTGCTGTGAGCTAAGCTGACGCCACGGCACTCACTCTAGCCCGGGCAACAGAGTGAGACTCTGTCTCAAAAAAAAAAAAAAAAAAGAAATGATACAACCAACTTCAAGGTAGTGGTTACCTCTGGGGAATGAGGAATAAGTGGTTACCTCTGGGGAATTTGAAAGGAAGGAATCCTTTCAAATGGTGAAAGGATTTGGCAGTTGGTGGCTTTACCTGTATCTGAAATATTTTATTTCTTCAACAACAATGACAAAAAGGTATGAATCAGATACAGCAAAATGGTAACATCTGTTTAAGATGATAAGTATTGAATATGCCAGATTATTTTCTGTATTTTTCTCATATTTGAAATGTTTTATAATGAAAAATTAAAGAAGTGCCTGCCTATTTACTGTAGAAATTTAGAATGAAGTTAAGATCACCTGTAGTCTCACCACAGTTAGATTTAAATGTAACTGACTGAAACAAGTTGCAAAACCTTTATCGTAGGCCATTCTCAGTTATGCAGTGCTGTTGTTCAGGGTTGTCAGGTTGAATTAGTTTTCAGAAGCCTAACAATCCAGCTCCACTGTGACTGCTGTGAGGGCTAAAACCAGAGGAAGAATTCAGCATGATCCTGTGAAGTAAAACATGAAAATTTTAAGCATGCCAATAATAAGCCTAAGTAAACACTATGGAAAAATATGACCTAAAATGTGAGATTAGCATCAGTCAGAAAGCAATGGTGGAATGGAGCCAAAATCATGAGAGTTATAATTTATTTTTCTCTGAGAATAATACAAGCTGTCATCACATTTCTAGATCATTCATTCAGTCACATAACATATAGTGTCCGTCTATACAGACAACTAAAAATAAGTTTCATGGAGTGCTTATGTGAATGACTTCTATTACTTCTGTTCACCACAATCAAAATTTATAAATGCTCTTTTTACATGCTGATGTTGACATCATGCTATCTAGGGAAGCTAATAGGGCAATTGATGAACAACAAAAAAAGTACTGACAAGAAACACCTTACCTGGTAACAAAAGTTCATGCATACAGAGAGGAAATAAAACAGGAAAAGCCTAAAGCCTATACTGTCTAGCCAACTTCCTGTATCTGAAGGATGCTAATATCCTGTAGAGGTATAGCCTGTCATGTTGCTCTAGTAATTCTGAGCAGACATTATTATGCATCTATCTGAAAAGGCTTTGTTTGAATCATTGTCATTTGATTCAGTATATTACTTATACCTCTTCCCATTCTCCTAATTGAACTGGAATTTTTTTCCCACTTTTTTTATTATGAAACATTTCAAACATAGAGAAAAGTTGAAATAATGGTACCCTACCACCTAGATTCAACAATATTACCTGCATTTGAGATAGTTTATTCAATTAAAATCAAAACAGACAGCAAAAAGTCCTGAAACATAGTAGCACAGAATAAATATTTTTTTAAAAGAGAAAGCACTAAAAACTGCAGTGCTGCATAATTCTGACAATGTATAAAAGATACTCATCCTCCTCTGTTTCACTAAATATTTATGGAGAGCCTATTACGTGCCCAATGCTGGGGAGGATGTTAAATATTAATAGCAGAAGATGAGTAAGTTATGGTCCTGCCCTCCGGAAGCTCACAGTCTATAGTCAGAGGCAAATATATAAACACATCCATGTAGGACAATGTGACCCAAAGGAGGAAACAACCAACTCACTCTTGGAGATCAGTAATGCTCTCATAAAGGAGAGCCTGTGTGGTTCAGGGCCTCAGATGAGTGGAATTTTATTTGTTAGAAAAGATTTCAAACAGAATAAACAACGGATGCAAAAACTGAGAATGCCACAGGTTTGAGGGAGTGGTTAGAGTGTAGGGTAATAGATTTTCAAGCAGATTGGTTTTTAGGAGAGAATCCTGCTACAATAAGGAGAATGGTTGGGGTTGCAGGCAACCTATGAGGCACTAATCTCTACAGTGAAAGATTTAATAGTCTCTTTAGTGCCTTACCACTCTCACAGTCATGGGAGTAAATCCACTCCCCTATTGAGTGTGCACAGCATACCACACCATACCATCACTGAGCTTACAGCCTCATACCACCCATCAGTCTGCTTCCAGTCTGCCAACAAGTGTCTTTTATGCTAATTCTTTCTATTTTCTCCCTCCTTATTCTGTCAAATTTCTGCTTTCTAGTAACTAGGAAGTTACTATGTTAGTTACCTCCATGAGAACCTAAAGAAGTTTCTCTAGAGACAAAAATGAGAAAAACAGTATGTTGTTTTTCTTTATATCCCCAATAGTTGAAACAATGTCTGGAAATACATGCTTTCAACAACTCAGTAAATCACTGAGATATTTAGGAAGTTAAATAAACAGGAATGGGTGATCTCTAGGATATAGTGGGTATGAAAATGACGGAAATGACAAGAAAGGATTCAGGTCTCCTGGTTGGTGAGGTGCATGGTGATGTCATTAGCTGAGGTCGGAAATTTCAGAAGATGATTGGGATTGGGGGAGATAGAAAAGAGAGATAATAAGTTAATTTCTGACTTGTTGGGTTGGAGTTGTTTGCTGTACATTGGTTTGATTCTTAATCTTCATACATAATCTAGTTGAACTTTTGATTCACAGGGATTTGAAAGCAACCGGAATTGTTCCAATGTTGAAAAATGAATTGTCTGGCACCATTAGTCAAAATTTATGATGTTTGGAAAATTCTTTATTCAGAGCTTGCTTCCCTAAATATATGCTGTTGAGAACTTATCCCTTTTTGGATTTAAGTTGATTCTTGTAGCATTAAATGAATGAAGAAATTATATAACTGATAATTTCTGCTGGTCAAAGAATTAAAAAAGAACACATTGATAGACATAATGGCAGTAGTGGGAGAATACCCAAAAAAGAAAAAGCTGGACCATAAAGAAGTTAGGCATTATAAAAAGAATTTTAAAGTTATTTTATTTCTTTGGATATTACAGTAGGTTTTCTTTTTTATTGTTGTTTTGGTGTTTTTGGTTTTGTTTTTTGGCTGTAATCCAAGTATCTACTTTTATCTAGAATTATATTTTAATCTTTAAAGAGTTCCATGTAGTCTTATTTGACAGCTTAAATTGGTTCTTGCAGTAATGCAGGTTTTCATATGGGGATTGTATAGCTAATATATTATTAATAAAATAACCATTTAAATAAATTTTATTCCCCTGCTATTTAAATGTTCATTTGTCTCTTTATTAGATTCTGTGATAAACAACTTTTAATTCCTATCTTCACAAGGTAGAAATAAGCATGAATATCTCTTTTTCCTTCTTATAGCTATTTTTCTTTAATTCTTTTGTGCAGAAGCGTGAATGTTTTATAGGATGTTATTATTATAACAATTCTAAGTTTGTGAAATTCCAAGTTATGTAATAGACTTAATTATACATTATGGTACAGTTGGATGAGAATTATGTGTGTACAGTATTTTTATAACCACAATATATTTTAAGGAAAAAATAGTATTTAAAATATTTTCTTTACCATGTAGTCTTCAGCGAGCAGTGAAGGGGTTTTCTGAAGTAAGATTAGACAATAGAGCCAACTTCATTTTTTATGCACGTGAACGGAGAGGGCTTGAGGTTATTAGTTGAAACCGAGTAACCTTTCCAGGCTTTCATCTCTTTCTTTTCAAATTTGAATATGAAAAGCATATTCAAGTCAAAGACCATCACTTTAATGACATTTGGCAGTCATTTGATTTATTAGGTTTTAGAAAAAATTTTCCTTTAAATATTTCATCATACTATGCTAATCCTAGTAATATTGCCAGCTGCAGCCTTGTACCTGTATTAGTGGAGACAGAATGGTGTGGAATTTTCTCTGTCATCCTAGTAAAATTTCCATGAGTCTACTGAATAATAAAATAACCTTATTGAAATATTCAGATTTGGGTTTTTAGTTAAAGTGTCTTAGAATACATAATAAAAGAAAATGTCTTTTGAAAGAAGGGGGTAAAATTACTTCATCAAATATTGAGGGGGTTTGACAGCAATGGAAATTGTTCTTTATGGAAATAGTTTTACAATAGGACACTTACGCTTTTCAATTTGATTAATTATATTATATGCTTTGAAATATCTAAGTAATCACTATGGTGAATTTGCACACTGATTTACATTAAACAATGAATTCATAAAAGCTTGTATAAACAGGTCTCATTTTCAGGTTTTTCTAATTATTATTTGAAGTTATATAATTTACAGTAGCATGTCTGTGAATTTAGTAAAGAAGGATTTTGTTAATAAAGAACAAATCTTAAATTGTAAAAAACAAATTTAACTGAGGAATTATTTTGGTGTGATCTAATTTTTAAATCCTAATCTGTTAATTATTTGAAATCATTACTCAAGAAAACATTTGTGACTCCCATGATAATGTCTTTTTTTTTTTTTATCTTGTATATATTTTTCTTAATTTCAGAATATTACAGGGGTACAAGTATTTTGGTTACTTGGATTATTTTTGTACTGCTTGAGTCAAAGTTATAAGGGTGCCCATCACCCAGATAGTGCGCCTTGTACCCATTAGGTATGATTTTACCAATCCACTCCTCCCCGCTCCCACCTGCATGGTTTCCATTGAGTTTTACTTCCATCTGTGTACATGAGTGCTGATCGGTTAGTTCCAATTTAATAGTGAATATGTGTGGTGTTTGTTTTTCCATTCTTGCAATACTTAATTTAGGAGAATGGTCTCCAGTTCCATCCAGATTGTTGGAAAACATATTAATTCATTTTTTATGGCTGAGTGCTACTCCATGGTGTACATATACCACATTTTACTAATCCACTCAAGAATTGATGGGCACTTTGGTTGATTCCGCATCTTTGCAGTTGTGAATTGTGCTGCAACAGCCATTCGTGTGCAAGTGTCTTTTTGATAAAAATGACATTTTTTCCTTTTGGTAAATTCCCAGTAGTGGGATTGCTGCATCAAATGGTAAGTCTACCTTTAGTTCTTTGAGGAATCGCCATACTATTTTCCACAGAGGTTGCACTAGTTTTCAGTCCCACCAACAATGAATGAGTGTTCCTTTCTCTCTGCATCCACACGAGCATCTATTGCACCAAAATCTAAGCAATGATCAAAGTGAAATTTAAGCAAACAAATATCATTTTAGTTGTTAATTCTGTAAAACTGAAGTAAAAAATAAATTATGAGAAAATATACTTGTTAAATTAGATATAAGATTTTGTTTCTTTTGTTTGAAAATGTATTACTTATTGAATGAAATATGTTAGGGCAGCATATATGAGAGAATGAACTGTAGTTTCTGCTCTAGTTAATATAGATTCATACAGCTACATATATTACCATAATACCTATAAAGTGTTCAACAGGCTTTGATCCCTGAATAACTGAAACTTTCTCAGGTACTGTAGATTAAATAAAAGCAGTGATAAACATGTACTTCATTACATAGTTTGAAACAGGGCCAACTGATACTTGTCATTCTGAAAGCAATCGGAGATGAAGATCTCATAATCTTCACTCCTGATAGACTACTGGTGGGGTATTTATAGCCTCAAATGTAAATCAGGAGAGTATTGCCATGACACTGTTAACTTCAAACCCTGGGGCATTAGAATCTCATTCTCTCTCTCTCTGTCATGAATAATCTATCATGTGTAACACAGTAGTGTACTTTGTGTTCAAGAAAAGAAACCCATTGGCCTTCTTGTTTTATTCAAAATTGATAGTGGAAAAGAATAAAGGATCTTTCTGTTTGTTTCATTTCTTTGTTGTTTTTTGGTTTTGTTCTTTAAACAGTCATCAGAAAAAATTCGGATTGAGATCATAGCTCTAAGCCTTAATGATTCTCCAGTAACCATGGATGACACTATCCAACGGCTATTCATTGAATGCCGATTCTATAGTCTTCCTGCTGAAGAGACACCTGTGTCACTTCCCAAACCCAAGAGTGGGCAGTGGGTCTACTATAACTATAGCGATGGTATGTATGATTCCTTTGTAATATAGACTCTTACGTTTGTCCTTTTTTATCTTTGAAAGAAGCTGAAGGAACAAAGAGAAAGTTTAATTCTCTGATGTTTACATAAACTCATGTAAGTCTTGTCAGAATAGATTAATAAAAGTCAAACATGTAGCATAAAGATTAAGAAAATAACACTGAAATAATACTAAAGAGGAAAGAAATGGGAAAAAATGTTTCTAAATGTTCCTGCTATACAATAATATCAATAGAAAAATGTCACCTAGGTCTGCAATTGAATTTGACTGAAATATATGATACTTCAAATGAAAACAAAATGCTAGTATTTTAATCACGTGATTCAAACCATTCAATGGCCTGATTTTTCTCTGTTTCTGATCAATGTCATCACATGGTTGTTTTTACAATATATGCATGTATCTCTCCCAGGGTCAAGATGTTCAGGATTTTAATTGAGTGAAGCATAAATTCTTACAATGCCATTTCGTCATATAACCCACACATCCATTTATAGCAGCAGGCAGGTTTTCTCTGTTAGGGCTTGATCTGTCAGCCCATAGACATGTAAGTGTGGAGCAGCACAGACCCAATAGGTACCCTGTAAATTCTTAATCAACTTTAAGGAATTTTTAAGAATACTGTGTGATCATCATTATCTCATTAGAGAAGAATAAAAAATTGTATCAAGCCACCATGACCCTAATTTAAAACTGCTTAGTAAGTTCTTCTAGAGCCTTACATTACAACAACCCATAAAGATGGAATGTCATATTATCTTTAGCAGAACAGGCCATCTCATGCTAGTTGAACACACTACTTTTTTACCACCAATCTTGGAAATTGCATTTTAATCAACATGGACAATCAATCATGCTATTATTATATCAGCAGGATTGCAAATGCTTCTGGTTACCTTTTTTTTTTTTTTTTTTAGCATCTGTTATTTTTAGGTATATGTTCATTGCTCAAGACGGTAAGCTTGAATATCCAGAGATCTGGTCTTGTGGCTAGTCCTCCCTGTATCCACAATTTGTGCTATTATATGAACTCAGGCAAGATGTTTAAATTTCATGATTCCTTATTTTCTTATCAAAAAAATAAGGTGCTTTCTAAGATCCTTTCTAGCTCAAATTTTGTAATAACTGGTTGGGAAATCACGTGGAAATAAGTAGTTTGATCAAGGCAAGAATCTGATTCCACCTTCATTTCATTCTTTTGATACAAAAGAAACATTTCCAAAAATATCTTCTCAGACTTCCTAGAGAGCCTTAATTGCAAAGTACTAGGAAAGTAAACCATACCAAAATATAAGTAGTGATGAAAGAACTATTCAGTCAGCTAATTTTAATGAAGATACCCCCAAAAAAGAGACAGACAACTTTGGCTTTTGTATTATTATTTGTAAAAGTCAGCAGTGGAATATTTGGCTGGACTGGCAACAAAATTGTTTTTTAGAAATTGATTGTACATTGAGAAACTTGGCTATGTAGGGAAACAGATGTTTCCATTTGCTTAAAGAACAATGCAAATCCTTCTTTGGATCAAATCTGTGATACATGCTCAAGTGTCCTAAATTTTGTACATTCTCACATGGTTACTTCTAGGTCTATTTGGGAGTTTCTGTTGGTTGATTGGTTGATTAGTTGTGGATTTTTGTTTGTTTTTTCACATTACTGCAAGGTACCTTATTATCTAATTGGTATTTTAAGAGTTGCTTATGTTTATAATGCCTGAACCATTTGATAGCAGAAAGAAAACCAATAATCCATTAGAAATGAATTCAGTAAGTGTTTACTATACCTTTCTTCAGCTTCTTTACCTTCCTAATGAAATTTGATTATGTAGAATTTTTAAGATTAATTGAAAAGAATTTTAAGGAGATTTATCTGGGGGGGAGGGGAGAGGAATGTCCTCTGCTTAGAAGCAAACTATTAATAATGCAGTTTTATATCTATTATATCTCAAAAATGAAGTCCTAGGTCATCAGCAAATTTGAGAAATAATTAATATTAACCTCATTGAAGGTTTTATTTTTCATGTAAGTATGATATAAAGAAAATGTTTATTTTTAAATTATTATATTTGTGTTTCTAATGCAGGGGGATCTCCTTGAATCTTTGGTTAATAAGTGACTTTCTTATCTGATTACTGTAATGATTTGCCATATACTTGTTACTTGATATAGAAGGTCAATATAATGTAGCCTTACGTCTTCCAAATCTCATTAAATGTTAATGAAAGTAATTTTTTTTCCAAACTGACTTTTTAATTCAAATGGAAAATTTAGAGGACAATTAGTACATGCTTTCTCCTATTTGAACACCATGCTGGTAGAGAGGTTAGCTGAACCTAGCAATGATTTTACCCTGCCTTGTGACCGGAATCTATACAAAAGGAATTTGTATTCTGAGGCTTAAATTAGGTACATAAAATGAGAAGTATAGACTAATGATCCCCTGGATTATTCATAATTGAAATCAGTCTTTATTAAGAGGTGTTAATTCACCTGCACCAAGAAATATATCTTCTTAGGGCTACTAACACTGAAAAAACTAAAATTGAAAACATTGATAGCAAGAACAAAACATTTGTATTTTATCGGGCTTCAGAGTTTTGCTTGGAGAATGCTGAGAAAGCAAGAAAATAGTTTGGGGAAAAAAATAAGATTAATGATGGATCTGAAAAATGTTGTCTGAGCCAAATAAAGTTTTCTAGGGAATTGACAGTGGGAAGAAAAAAGATTAATGAAATCATCCAAAGTTTTTATGAGACATACAGATCTCGGCCCCTAGTCTCTGGGGATTGAACAGTCTATTTTTTGGAACAATTAAAGTTTAATTCAGAAGATGAAGAGGATGTAGGACATCAGATTTTGTTACTAATAGGAGGAGAAATTTGACAAAGATAAGGATTATGGGGATGGTAGCACTTTAATACAAAAGTTATCTGAAATTCAAGGTTGTCAACCCTCTATATTTAAGCCATCTGCATTTCTTATGCCATATGACATTGATAGAGAATATAAGGATTTCTGCAACGTGCAGAAGCGAGGGATATGTTTTTAATGGTAGACAACTATGAAGATCAACTTAAGTATTTGGACTACTGGTTTGCATCCGTTTTGAAATACATGCTTTCAGGAACTTTGTGTCAAAGTCTAGCAAGTCCTAACAAATATAATTACTGAGGGGAATTAAAGGTAAATAGCTTAACTTTTGGAGAGTTGTGATACGTCTAATAATTGCCAGAGTAGCTTTTTAAAGGATGTATTTGAATTTTTTAAATTGTAAATTTTTTAACTATCTAGAATTTCAGAACACTAAGTGAATCATGGTGTTCATAGGATCATAGAATCATGATTTAATCAGAGGGGACCAAAGTGTTCCCATTTCCCACAGTGTTTAATACAAAGTGTTCACTAGTTTCTAATCCCATTTAAAAATTGGGCAAAATGGTGTTGAGCTGAATAGTGTTTCTCAATGTGTGGTTCTCAATGTGTGGTACCCTGACCACCTGCAGCAACTGGGAAATTGCAAATCTCCAGCCCTACCCCAGACCTGCTGAACCAGAAATTATGGGAATACAGCTCAGTAATCTGCATTGTTACAAGCTCCCCAAGGGATTCTGATACACATTAAAGACTGAAAACCATTGGGCTAGAATAAGATGTCCAGTCTAGTCCCTGTTTGTGCAAGCAGGAGAGCCGTAGTTCTAATTTGATACACCTTTGGGGAACTAAGCTTATTGGTAATAAGCTAGAGTTTTCTCAGAAAGAAATTTAAAAATTTTTTCAACCAAGAGATTTGATTTAATGCACCTAGATGAGATATTTCTAAGCAATATCCCTCTCTAAAAGAGTGAAAAGAAAATGAGGTGGCTTCCCTTAATATTGTTATGGAACTCTCTGTCTCATACTCCAGCCTTTTGCTAACAAAATGACTACAGCTAAAATAACAGGGAAAGTTTTGGCTTCATATGGAAAGAGTTAAATAGCATAGAAGTTAAGAGGGCTTGCTCTGGAGGAAGACATTGCTGGATTCAAATGCTGGCTCTGCTGCTTTCTAACTAGGTGGTCTTGTGCAAATTACTAACCTTCTCTGGGTCTGTTTCATCATCTGTAAAATGTGGGTCAGCATGATTCTCAACCCACATGATTACAGTAAAAGTATTGAATGTAGTACCTTGTACATAAACATCACTCAATTAATAGTGGCTATCATTATTTTTATCTTTGTTAAGAGAATCAGAAATACAGTGTTCTGACCAACTGGATGAAGGAGAAGCACAAGGAATAAGAATCCCCAAATACACCGTATTTTACCAATTTCAATAGTAATGATGTTTTCTAAGGAAAATTAAACATAGAATTATCATATGATCCAAGAATTTCGCTTCCAGGAATATACCAAAAAGAACTGAAATTGAGGGCTCAGATATTTGTATACCCATGTTCATAGCAGCATTATCCATAATGGCCAAAAGGTGGAAACAACCCATATGTTCATCACAGGATAAGTAGATAAACAAAATGTGGCATATACACACAATAGAATATTATTCAGCCTTAAAAAGGAATGAAATTTGATACATGCTACAACATGGATGAACCTTGCAAACATCAATGCTAAGTGAAATAAGCTAGACACAAAATACTGTATGATTCTACTTATATGAGGTACCTAAAGTAGTCAGATTGATAGAAACAACATAAAATGGTGGTTACCAGAAGCTGGGAGAAGCAAGGAACGGAGAGTTACTGTTTAGTGGGTATAGTGTCGCAGTTTGGGAGGATGAAGAAGTTCTGGAAATGGGTAGTGGTGATGGTTGAACCACAATGTGAATATACTGTATGCCACTGAACTGTACACTTAAAAATGGCTAAAATGGTACATTTTGTGTATATTTTACCACAATAAAAAAATTTGTAAGCCGTTGAAATTCATCAAAACTGGTCTAGGTTTAATTGAATGACACTTTATTTGGATGCTGGCCTTTGAAATTGTCTTTCCTTTTGTTTTTTAGCCACTGAGATTACCCTTGTCTTCGAACAATGTAAACCAGTATGGCATAAAAGCTTTAGAACTCTGAAGTAAAAAAAATATATATATATATATATGGTATATACCACATCCTGAATTGGTGATTAACAGCAAAAACCCAAAAAAAAAGTCCCCATTTGGCTTTCTATACTGGCAACCTCTAAAAAATAAAGCACTGTCTCCCAGCATTAGTGGAACTCATCTGTTAGCATGACGTTTTGGCATTAATAGGTAAAACAAAATTCTCTGAACCGTTTGTCCTTATTGATTTCTGTAAATCTCAGTAATCTATGTCACTAGTCACAATTACTAAATGATATCATGCAAAGAGCAATAAGCTAGGTGTTGCTGCTTGACCTTGATTATCCAGAGTTGGTTATTATGTCTTCAGTGATTCCTACTTCTCATAAACCACTAACCCACCCCTATACAGATACCTTTATGTCTCCCATTCTATGTGCCTAACTCAGTGCCATATACATCTTTGGTTCTCGTTTAATATTTGCTGAACTGAGCTGAACAACTAAATGAGTTAATGGCATCATAATTTGGGATTGACCTATAATTATCCAGGGAAACATTTTTAATATGAAATATGTTTGTTCCTGGCAGAGCCTAAGGAGAACTGGCTTTAGAATTGTCACGATTTCTTTTACCTTTTGTGCACTTTTGATCAGGGATAATCTTTAAGTTGAGATCTGGCCACAGGGGAGCCTTTGTATCCAAAATGGCATCTGAAAAAGAAACATCTTCAGAAGCTAAGGCATGTCTGAAAGTCTGTCAAGCTGAGAAAAAATAATCAGGATGAAAACTGGAAAGTTTGCACTCTAAGATGCCACTTTCCCAAAGTGCAAATACTCACTTACAGTGCCAAGTGTTTACGTCTTATTCCTGGTGAGACTTTAGATCAGCTATCTAATCTCATATTTCAGCTAAGTGAAGTCTGGCCACATTCCTGTATGCCAACAGGTACCTTGAAAATGAAAGACAAATGTCACACCCTAAAAAGCCCTTCTCTCCCTCCCTGCATGTTTCTCTCCCATACCCCTCACCCATGCACCAGCAGACCTCAGCCTGTGGATTTCCTCAACTCAGTACACTAGATGCCTCTTTTATTGCATGTTGTGGCAGGAGAGAAGGATTAAATTACGGAGGCTGTCACGAAGGACAAGCACTCTGCCATACATTATCATTATCACTTGCTTCTTGGGCGAAAGAAAATGGCAGTAAATCCCTCAAATACAAAGCAATAAAGACCGTTGGCTTTTACTGTCATGACTGCCAGTGCCATTAACAGGCACTGACAGTGATGTGGCGCTCTTAGATGTTGCTTGTATCTTTTCTGACAGTGTGCACATAAACCTGCCAGTGACATGACACTAGATCACATGACTATTCAGATTTGATTCTGGTTTCTGGAGCTGTTTTCTTTTCCCAGGCATACAAGTGAGGTGGCATGACTTGCATCTTTAAAAACAGGTATTTATAAAAATACAGAATGGTACTAATGTAGCATATTCCTGAGTGACTTCCTTTTGTGAAATTTTTTTTCTTTTGGTATAGTGATCTATGTGGATAAAGAAAACAACCAAGCAAAGAGAGACATCTTAAAAGCTATACTACAAAAACAAGAGATGCCTAATAGAAGGTACATTTAAGCATTCCAAATTATGTACTGGTTTATATAAAGTAGATCTCTGTAGCATTGTGTGGTCAAAAAAAAGGCACAAGATGAAGAATCAGAACACCTGGGTTCTCTGACTCACTCTTTGTCCTTGAATGAGTACATGACTTCTCTGGGTCTCTTTCCTTCTAGAAATATAGTGGCCCTGCCTACCTTACAGAGTAACTGTAAGAATCCTATAGGATTTTGAAAACTAAAAGACTGTGCAGTATATATAAAGTATCATATTGCCATTCATGTGTAACTGTAAGGAGCATAGCAGGTTGAACGGAAGGTGCACTCGGGAGTCACAAGGCCTAGATATAAATTCTCATTCCATCGCTTACTAGCTGTCCGACCTCAGACAAGTTACTTAACCTCCCTGTGCCTCATTTTCTTCATCTGCAAAATGGAAATAATAATAATATCATATAGGGTTGTGGTGAGGATGAAATGAGATAACGAAGTAACACAGATCAAATAGTACCCAACACATAGTGCACAATAGTGTTCACTGCAATCATTGTAAGTAGTAGTAATATTAATATTATTATTTTTAATAGCTCATCAGCCTCTCAGACTAACTAGTATCTTACTATGCCTGTTTAATAATTCATCATTTCATATTTTAATGCATTTTATTCAAATTTGAATAGGATAATTTGCAATTCTGGTTCAGTAGAGAAAATGTATCCTTTTCAGAAAAAAAAGAAAAACCTGATCTTAATAAGTTAGTGCTTCTGTGTGAGCTTCTGTCCCAGGAGTTTGAGGAGTTATAATATCTAAGTGCTGCTACTTAACCCCTTAGCTGGGTTTCGCCAGTGCCTCTTTGCTGACTCTCCTCCCTCAGCCTGGACAGAGACCCTTTGTCTCTCTTTTATCCTCTTGTCTTTATGACTCATGGATTATACAGCTTCTCACTGCCTCAGAAATAGCGCCTATCCTGCCACCCAATGAGACTCAAGATCTTTCCTTTCCAAGAAGCCATAAAGTGAATGCTAAAGATATTTTCAAAAGAGCTTCATGCCTGTAATGCTAGCACTCTGGGAGGCCGAGGTGGGCAGATCGTTTGAGCTCAGGAGTTCGAGACCAGCCTGAGCAAGAGTGAGACCCCCATCACTACAAAAAAAAAAAAATAGAAAGAAATTAGCTGACAACTAAAAATATATTTAAAAAAATTAGCCGGGCATGGTGGCACATGCCTGTAGTCCCAGCTACTCGGGAGGCTGAGGCAGGAGGATTGCTTGAGCCTAGGACTTTGAGGTTGCTGTGAGCTAGGCTGATGCCATGGCACTGTAGCCCAAGCAACAAAGCGAGACTCTGTCTAAAAAAAAAAAAAAAAAAAAAAAGAGCTTCCAAACTAGCATTTTATCTTCTATTTCAAGAAGAGAGACTAGAATTCTTAGCTCTTGGTATCTGATAATAATTTTTTTCATTAGCTCCTGAAATACATCATTTCTTTTGATCCTGTTTTTACTTTTGAAGAAGGGATGGTAAAAACCTGTTAGGCATGTGGTTCTACTTTTCCAAGGGTGATAATCAATCACCCTTGGTTTTACTTATTTACTTTGTATACTTCAGCTTCTATCAAAGATCCCTTTAAAACCACCAATCCCCACAGGTTATCTCAGTTCACTAGTGAATAAACGGCACTGGCCATGGCATCTGCGTCCTTATAGTCACCAAGCTGGGTCTTGACTGGCCAGGACTGAGTTGTGTTCCCATGGACAAGTCCCGGGCTGAGACTCAGTAGTCTGTTCAGTCTTGTTTGTCTGCCTCTGTGTTCTTTTTGTTTGTGGAATGTTAGAACATAATGTGACACATTGGGAGAGAACAATTTTGTTTCCTCAAAAGTGTTTATAAAAAAAAATAAAAAGGGCCAGTCATAGGTAATCCCAGCACTTTGGGAGGCCAATGGGGGCAGGATTGCTTGAGGCCAGGAGTTCAAGACCAGCCTGGATGACACAGGGAGACACTGCCTCTACAGAAAACAACTTAAAAAGCCACAGTTGGAGAAATCTAACCAATCTTCCCTGACATGTCTAAAATTATAGACGTTGTATATTGAATTGCATGTAGTACCTTTGCTTGTCACCCCACACTGTATTTGCAAATATACAAGTGTCACTTTAAAAGGAAGATAACACATTGAAATGGGACTTTAGATATTATTTATTTGAAGTTATAGTTTAACACTGGCTTAAGTTTCCTTTTTGTTTTTATTTTTTTTCTCTTTAGCAGTGTTCTATTGACCACTTGGGAAGGATAGACTGTAATAGGTAAACAAGCTAATTACATATTTCAGTAAGTACTAAGAGAAAATTAAACAAGTTAAATATCAAAATAGAAAGTAACAGTGAAGACACATCTGGGAAGGTGATATTTAAGCGGGTGGTTCATGAAGGATGAGAGAACCCAATCAAATCACAGAGAGCCCAGAGAAGATCATTCCAGGCAGAAGGAATTCCAGGCATGAGGAATATATAGAGGTGTGTTCTAGGACCAGGCAACGGAGGTTACAAGGCTGATCTCACTGAGAAGTAGAGAGTCACTGGAGAGAGGAGAATGGGAGGTAGGAGCAGCCTCGGTAGCACTTCTATTTCTATCTCCACCTGGGTATGTGGCACCTGCCCCAAGTGTATATTCAGGGCAACAAACTAGACTGTGAACCTCTTCAAGACGTGGAACAATGTTTCACCTCTTTGTTTTGGCAAGGTTAAAGATTAACCTGTAAGATTTGTGTTTGTATGTACAGTTTGGCTAAAGCCAAACTGATTTATTACTATTTGTTAATTATTTTAGTTTTAGTTTTTAAATAATTTTAGTGTACTTTTCCTCCTTGAGAGCTTAACTTTATAGTTTCCTTTTTTCTTTTTTTTTTTTTTTTTTGAGACAGAGGCTCACTCTGTTGCCCTGGCTAGAGCACAGTGACATCATTGTAGCTCACTGCACCCAAGTGACCCTTTTGCGTCAGCCTACTGAGTAGCTGGGACTACAGGCACACACCACCACACCTGGCTTATTTGTTCTGTTTTTAGTAGAGACAGGGTCTAACTCTTGCTCAGACTGGTCTCAAACTCCTGCCCTCAAGCAGTCCTCCTACCTCAGCCTCCCAGAGTGCTAGGATTACAGGCATGAGCCACCGTGCCCAGCCTGTAGTTTCTTAATTTTGTTTTTGACATCTCATTTTGCTCTTCATAGATTAAAGCCAGAAATACTGCACTTTCTAATTTCTAGCCCTTTCTCTGGCATTCGGAAGATTTTTTTTTCTTTTTGCCTCAGAATTCTCATATATTCAGTGGAGGTAATTGTCTGCATTTGTAAAATGATATGGATATAATCCGTAGATAGGAGACACTGTATGAAGATAACACTTAACAATATTATTATAATCTATATAGCCGCTATCTTTTCTGTAAGTCTTATGTTATAAAACACGTATTACGTATCACTCTCAATTCTTCCTCTTTCAAGTACTTTTAATTCCTCATCTTTTCTAATTCATTTTAGGAAAATTTCTTTCATAATCATTTATTTTATTTAATTGAATGATCAATGTATAATTTGGGAATCTAAGTGTTTAATTGAAGCAAGCTTTTCCCATGCCAGCTTTTTCTTTCGTCTTAAAAATGTAGAAGTGCCAGGCATGGTGGTTTATATCTCTAATCCCAGCACTTTGGAAGGTTGAAGTGGGAGGATTGCTCAAGGCCAGGAGTTCAAGACCAGTCTGGACAATATAGGGAGACCCCATCTCTACAAAAAAAAAAAAAATTTTTTTTTAATTAGCTGGGTATGATGTCATATGCCTGTAGTCCAGCTACTGAGGAGGCTGAAGTGGGAGGATCCCTCGAGCCCAGGAGTTGGGAGTTATAGTGAGCTATAACTGTGCCACTGCACTCCAGGCTGAGTAACAGAGCAGGACCTTGTCTCAAAAAAAAAAAAAAAATGTAGAAGTGTAAATAGCTCTACCAATATTAAAAATAAAAGAGCAAACATTTACTCAGTGCTTACTATGTTCCCAGTACTATTTACTCGTATCATCTCATTTGATCCTCACAAGAGCCCTGTGAGATACATATAATTATCCCCCTTCTACAGATAAGGAAACTGAGATGAGAGAGGTTAAGTAATTTGTCCAAGGTCACACAGCTAATAAGTAGGAAAGCAAGAATTTGAACCCAGTGTGGATGCCCTGAACCACTTCATCTTAATCCCTCTAAGTATAATCTTTATAAAATATCAATCATACCCATCATTGATTTTGACTTAAGGAATTTCTAATTTCTTTTTTTTTTTTTAGACAGCCACAGAAGCTGTGAAAAATTTCTAATTAAAATTTATTACTAGCTAAAAACAGGGACTTCATACAGGAATAACATATTGAATACTTACTTTCTACAAGATAGTTAAAAATACTATGTTTACCTATAAGCATTTGGAAAGTATTTGTATTTTTCAAGGCATGATTTCTCAGAGACTTAAATTTTTATGTTTCTTGTTTTGTTTCTGATCTGGGATGGATACATTTTGAAAAGTTTAAAATGGCAAAATTTACAAGCATCCATGGTTTAAGCTAAACTGCCAAGACATATCAAAAGAGTACTTAACTGTAAATTCCTGTCATTTGGTCAATCCAAGTGTGTTTGGCCTCGACACAAGCCACTAATTCAAATCAGTTCCATCAGAACCCTACAATTATGTGTCTAAAAGTAAAATAAAACTTGGATGCTATGATTGTAAGTTAAAAGATTGCTGAAGTAATACAAACATTTGATATAGCTGTTGGGCAGAGCTACAACATTTATCTAACATGATTCAGAATGTTACCCAGGGAGCATGATCTCTGCGTTTTGTAGAATATATACAGTTGGTTAAATTGCTTGGTAGCAACTCCAAACTTGTGCATTTGCGTAGAAAATGTTGACCATTTATCCTCCGTGTTCTTTATTCACTTTATCCTTTTTGCCTTAAAAGTAGAGGTGTCAAAATATGATCAGATAATGTGTAATAGAGTGAACATGTGGTCCTTCTCTTTGCCTGGTAATTTTCTCAGATTCTGGAAATAAATGTTAATCAGTGCTTAGAAAGTGGATTAATGTTCATTTGAAGGTTGGGTGTGCTTTAACAATTCTAATAGTTCATATAATAACTTATCTAACCTAATGTAACTTTCTTTTTATTGGGATAATTGGAAACTTCAAGATTTCATACTTAGTGATAAAAACTCATTGGGGAGTTTTGTTTCATGGTAATTTCTTCTGACTTGGTGGTGATTTTCTCTATGCTTTTGCCTTCTCAGTGTTCGCTTCACCGTGGTCAGTGACCCTCCAGAGGATGAGCAGGATCTGGAGTGCGAGGACATCGGTGTTGCTCATGTTGACCTCGCTGACATGTTTCAGGAAGGGAGAGACATCAGTGAGCAAAATATCGATGGTATGGGTGAAAGTGTTGCTTAAATTTGTACAACCAGCAATTGTGAAATCCAAACGCTTTATTAAAACCTTTTTGCTGGCCGCAGGGGCATTGAGTCACACATTAGTTGAACCCTTTGCAACTCAAGCTGACGCCTTGTTGAAGCTGGAAGCCTCTCCCTACATCCTTACCCGATCCGTCCTTACTCTCTGCCTTCCTTTGAATCAACAGATATTTTAAAATAATTAATTGCGTTTCATAAGGAATTACTCATTTTGTAGTATTGAATGGGTGTGTGAAAAAATCTGGCTGTTGAATTTTTTAATGTTGTTTATGGAAGCCTCATTTCAGCTAAGACACTTAACCTTAAGCAGGTTATTCTGAGTGATTATGATAATCTTTCTCAAGGCTTCTCTTTAATTCAGTGTTACAATCTAGTGATATTCACAGCAAGTAACTTTGAATAGTTTTGGTCACTCATTTATTACAGGATTCCAAGAAGAATAAGATATTCCTGACAAAATGTATTCTCCTGAATTTTTACCTCACTAGGTGATTCCCAACAATTGAAGGAGTTGTATTTTATGAATCAAGCTTTTTAAAATCATTGTCAGGGATGGCTGGGGCTATCTGTAATAAATGGGGAAATGAGGCTGATTCCTAGTCTCATTGGTTGAGTTAGCAGAGCCATCTCTGCAAAAATGTATGTGGCTTGTTTACTTATTCATGCATGCATTCAACAAGCACTTTACTGAGTACCTCTTAAGTGCCAGACATGGCTGCTTATGCCAGTGGTCCCCATCCTTTTTTGGCACCAGGGACCATTTTCACGGAAGACAATTTTTCCACAGACCAAGGAGGGGAGGGATGGTTTTGGGATCATTCAAGCACATTACATTTATTGTGCCCTTTATTTCTATTATTATTACATTGTAACATGTAATGAAATAATTATACAACTCAACATAGGTTGGGGACCCCTGGCTTACGCTATGCTTCAGCCATGGTTCATACATCAACCTGGTTATCCCAGATAATATATCAAGTGCTCAAAATTCAGGATCAAGCCAGATAATTAACCATTTAGACCAAATAACCAAATTAGAAGCCTGTTCTGGGAAATCTTTTTTCCAGTTGGCTCTCTTTAGCAACCCATCTTCTTCTATGAGACCCCAGATGACCACACCGATCGATCAGGCAGGGACAGCTATTGTGGCCATGTTTTAGGAAAGAACCAAAAGATTAGGCATGAGTTAAGTAAGGATTTAAATCTTTGTTGTATATCAGGCATGGAAGTGCAAAGTCCCAAAGCAGAGGTGAAAACTCAGGGGAATGAGCTGGAGACAACTTGTGCCACTTCGATTTCCCTGCTGCTCATTTCTTCTCCTAAGTCTTTGTGTACCAAGTTTTGTTTGCAGGTTTTCTTACAAATTTTCTTGGAATTAAAGGTGCACATAACACACATACACACACACATATACATACATACACACACACATATTAAAGTTCAAGGAAAATCACAAGGAACGTAAAAAGGAAACTATAAAAAAACTCCCAAGTGCTGTCAAACTTAGAGTCCAGGATTCTAGCCTTGAGTCACTATGTAGTATCATTGTCCACAAAGGCATGGGGTCTCAGATACTGAATGGGCATCCCATTTGGCCCCTGCCACTGGGCTGGGAGGGCCCATGGCTTTTGTCAAATAGTCTACCTTTGTGACTACTGAAAACAGTAGCCTTTCTTCCAAGAAAAGCCCACCTACACTCAAATCCACAGGCCTTAAGATTCCTAGGTCTGCCATTTTAACTTTTTCTAATTTTACATAAAACCTATTTTAAATGGAATATTTTCCTTATTCCATATAATTCTTTTCCTTATTTAGATAAGCACCTAATCCAAATGATAATCATATAACATCTTTACAATTGTTTGTAATTCTGAAATTTGTTATTAATACTGTATATTAGAGCAAATCCTACTTTATTGTCCTAAATCCTTTTTACACTTTTCATTTCTTACTAGCTTAGAAATTCTGATTATGTGTGAGAATCACTATCCTATAGCCTTTCACTAGGTGAACTTCAGGATGAGATCATTAGTTTTAAGTCCGGAAGCAATAGATATATATACATACAATACATCTAAAATGTGGATCTTCATGCATACATGACAAGGTTTATTTTTTAGATTTCTGAGATGCCAATGAACTTTGGACTTTCGTACAAGAACCATTGTCATCTTTTCAACTACTGTTTCTATCTGCAAGCCTGTCTGAAGAAAACGGTATTAAATAATATTAACATGTCCCTGCTATTTTCTCCCTAGTTTTTGATGCACGAGCAGATGGTGAAGTTATTGGCAAGCTCAGGGTAACAGTCGAAGCTCTCCATGCCCTACGGTCTGTCTATGAGCAATACAGAGATGACTTGGAGGCTTGAAAGAAACTGCTGCAGAGGCATCTCCTACTCCTGAGTAAATGCTCACATGAAAGATCCTAGATGAGATGTTTGTAATTACTCTGGTGTATATAATCTATAATTCATAGGATGCTGGGAAGGGGGAGACCTGGGTTTGAAGTGTTTGAGTTTTGTATACTTTTTCGTTTGTTTATTTTTCTATTCCCTCCTTCCCATGACTGCCACCCCTCAGGACTTAAGTTCTCCATAATGGGCAATACCTTTTCAATAATTTATACCAACATGATAGCATGAGAAAGTCTATTTGCATTTTGAACATTTTCTTATGAAGAACTGAAATGCAATTCCCATTTTTATTTTTAATAAGCAAAAGCATAAATCTTAGAAAACCTATGAAAAAGAAATACTTTTATGTTATTCCTAATCATCCCACTAAATGGAATGCCTATGATTAGCCTCATTAAGAGTTTTATACTGTAAAGATTTTATTAGAAGCAATATATGAAAATTACTTGGATTAATGTGTTAATCTTCCTCTTTAAAATGCTAATATCCATTTTATGCACATTAAAGCTCACTATGCATTTTCTTTGATGCATGCAGTTTCTATCAATTAAATATAAAGGATGAGACTTAGCACCAACTTATTAAATTACTGCAAATTTTTTGTTTTTCTTTCTTAAAAATTACAGTTCTTTCTGTTCGTATGTATTTGTAATGGTAGTACGAGATCCAGGAATGTGTATATATAAAGAGATAGATACATAGATAAAAATATACATAGATATGAAATTTATACTTTGAAAACTCAGCTTATGACACAGAAAGAAATTTTTTAAAGTATGACTCAAATTCTAATATGCTTAGTTAGACCTGAAAGGAATATCTTTTTATCATTTTTTTAAATTTACATCAAGCCAATACAGTGCTGGGGCATATCTGGATAACCAGATCCTCGAAAAGCAGCTCAGAAAGTTAATTTTCTAGCTTTTACCCAATCTCACTGAAGGATTTAATTGATATTTTTAATGGAGCTGTGAATCAATGCTGCAAAGGAATTGTCTCTAGAGGTCTAGGATATAATGCATTTCATTTTTTAATTTACTTTTTTATTTGTCATTTTCTTCAAAGGATTTTTATAGGCTGTGGGTTTTCACTGTTTGCAAACAGGCTATGTTCCTTCTTAAGCATATGTAAAGTATTCAGGGAGATAAGTAATTTATTAAAATCTACCTAATTTGCCGTGATATATTAAATCTCTGCTTCAGTGATCACAGACCATTTCATTTAGAGAATTAGGCATTCCCTCTTTGTGTGATTAAAGCTCTGGAAAATGAGTTCTTTGCTCCTATTTGTGAACATTCAAAGCCTGCTAATGGCAAGAAGATGGAATAGATTATGAGACAATTCATTACAGTTGAACAGAAAAAAAAAAAGCAGCTATAATGCAAAAATGCAAGTATGAATATCTGCATATAGTTTGAACCATCTGTGCTCTAATGGCTTCAATAATGACTCTCGTCTTTGGGAGGCTTTGAAATGACATCCGTACAATATTAATTTGTTGATGTACATTGTGGGACCAGTAGAGTATGATCTGACCACAGAAATTCTGTCTATATACCATTGGGCCTCTCTGTCCTGGGGCCTGCCATCTCCAAGAATAATCTTGCTCTCATCAAATTCTGCAAATCTTCATAACAACTCATTCCTCTGGAACCTTCTAGAGACCACAAACATCTGCAGACTAAACCTCTCCAACCCTAGTAAACAACCACATGTTTGTTGTCACTTCAGCTGGCTCTGAGCTCATCTTTTTGGCCTCTCTTTCTAGCTTTCTTTGGCTTTATGAAGTTACAGTGTCCTTAAGGCCCGTAATATTCCCTGCAGTAATTTAAAACAGCCAGATTATACCCTAGGATTAACTGAGTGGTTTTTGAGACATTTATTGTGGTATTCTCCCAGGAGGTTTGTATTATTGTTTTAAAATGTTACATCCCAAACTAAATACTCCTTCTGCAGAGAGAAGAACCAAGTTACACTGACTTCTTAGAATCTTTGAGTGGAGAAGTTTTTATGAGAAAACTTCTGGGATCCAGTCACCTGTGTGGAAAGTATACCTCTGATAATATTAGCGAAACAGCCATGTTCCTGTCACATTTATGTGTACTATAATATATATTAAAGATTATATTATAGTTTTCTAGTTTTAAAATAGCTTCAAACTATTGCAAATTTTCACAACACTCATTTGCATACATAATTGATGCTAACACATCTTGAACCAGGTAAGTGGTGTTGAATGCTAGCATGTGAATACTTCAGTTGGGTTTCATAATCTGTCCAAGGATAGTTTTTCTTTTTGTCTTGTGTTAACCAGAATTCATTGAAAAGTTCACCACCTTTTGGATTGAAGAGCCATGATTTTCTCTCTGTGAGCCAAACTTGATCCATCCAATATGGCTTGGGGCCAGGGGCCACAGATACACCAGTTTAAGGTGATCTAGTGTGGATTTACAGCACTTAGTGTAACTGTCCACAGTATACTCAGCACTTTTTTGGGCTATAATGCTTTTAGTTTGGAAATATAAATAGAGATGTGATGTGGTGTGTGGGAGAGTGTATTTTGCATGGTTTGTTTTTTTTTTTTTTTTTGCCTACTGTAGTAGAAATGTCAGATTCCCAGCCACTGTCATGAGAAGCAGTTGACAAAAATAAGTTTTATGGTTTACAGTGTGGTTGACGTAGAGAACATTTCTCTTCACTCTCAGTTTCAACATGTTTTCTAAATTATCATGGTTTATTGCCATTTAACTGAAATTAAGGTTTTTTTGAGAATAAATAGAGAATATGTTTAATCAAATAAAAAAAGGCCACATTGAAAATCTGCTGTTCCTGCCATTCATTCGTTACCACAAAACACAAATAATTTCTATGTGTTATGAAGAAGTGTGGGCTGAGAAGTGGTCATGTGATTTGGGAGGCTTTGCATGCACCCATGTTCCCACAACAAAACATAAATTATTTTAGTAATCTGACATCAAGAGCAGTGACAATGAAAACCAGTTCTTACACATGTTCTAACAAGAATCTGATTAACATTTTTGTGGATATGGAAAACAATTTTTTTTTAGTTAAACTGGCACTGTTGCTGACTTTAGAATGA
This sequence comes from Lepilemur ruficaudatus, assembly GCA_963574885.1. Taxonomy (NCBI): domain Eukaryota; kingdom Metazoa; phylum Chordata; class Mammalia; order Primates; family Lepilemuridae; genus Lepilemur; species Lepilemur ruficaudatus. The sequence continues at coordinate 23,728 of CAUYRT010028684.1, forward strand.
TTTCCTTATGCACTAGATAGAAAGATGTGAATCATGTCTGTGAACAAATATGAGAATAAAATGTCATCTTTTTGTAGTACAAAACAACCACGGGAGAGCCTCTGGGATATAAAATTATCGAGTGATTGACAATATCAGGATGACAATTCATCCCCAACGATGAGAGTACATTTTAATAAGTCACTCATGCCTGAAGGCCTCTGACTACCTTAACAAAGAAAAACTAAACCCGTGATTTATTATAGATTGGGCAACATGCCTAATTAAATCCATGAATGGGAGCAAACACAGTTTTGTATCTCCTTTGTTCAGAACAAAAAAAAACCTCCAGGTCAACCAAAAAGCTAAAAAACATCAAAGCAATAGAAACAAGTGTTTTAAAAACTAAAAATACAGAATTAGAAAACATCTCCTCATCTTAACCTCTTTTATCTTGCAAGATAGAATTTTTACTTTTATTTCAAAGTGCCACCAGTGGACTGCACCTTATATTCTGGCTGCCTGGAAAATTGGGCCCGTATTACTGGTTTGGTTATACCTTTTGTTCTTGTCCTTTCATTTTCCATATGACATTCACTAATGTATTCAGTCATGTTTCTCCTCCAGAGTTTGTAAAGTAAAATCTGGTACTCTTAGAGATATATCATGACCTCTTTTCTGAGGTAGATGCCTTTAGACTTTTCTTTTGCTTTTTGTCCCTTCTCATTCTACTGAGATTCACCTTTCTCATCCCTACAACAGCGTTACCGCTCTCTTCACTGAATGACATTTGTTTCCTTCTTAAATAAAATTTAGCATCATGATTTTTATATTCCTGTCATCTAATTTGTTCACACCCATATTCGACTGAACATCTCATCCCATCTGTCCTTCTACTTATTTTTAGTTGGTCAAAGCACATTTTTTCCCTTCCTATGTACTATTTCTTTTCTTGGTGCTATAGCTACTTCTTTAGATACCAGCATCTGTGACAGCTCCAGTGGCCTTTCCAAAACGTTCTTTGTGCTAAAGATTTGTCTTAATTTAACATGATGGGGCACTCTTAGCTGAGGAAACAGCAAGCTAATTTTTGTGTTTTTGCTTCTTGTAGCTTTTTACAGTGAAATAACAGAGGCTGGAACTCAGAAAGCTCTCAGGAATCACTGGTAAGGAGCTGAAACATAAGGAAGTTTTTTTAAAAAATTTAAGGAAATATGTCATTAAAATCAGTATTTGACACAGATGTGTTTTGTCATAGTTACACATGTCATCATTAACAGAGAAAACAAGAGAAATTTTAGAAGAAAAGAGACCATACGTACAACGTAGAGGTGGGAAAGACTTTTCCAACAAAGAGGAAAGACAGAAGCTATAAAACAAAAGACAGACGTGCTGAGTATGTGAGGCAGGGTAACAGTTTTAATATCAGACAAAATAGTGTTCAAGGTCAAAACCAAGAGATAAGGAAAGACTTCTTTTTACTGTTAAAGGAAACAAGAAGTCAAAGATATATGAACTTAAACATACATATACCAAACAGTATAGCCACAAAATACATGAAGCAACAACTGACAGAACTATGGAAAAATATTGTGGCTACACCAATTTTAGTAGTAGGTTTAACTCTCAGAAAGTGATAGATCAAACACTTAGAAAAAGTTTAGAAGATTTGCTTACTAAACTCAAATGAATATAGAATGCACATGGAACATTCAAAGAAAAATCAACTGTGTATTCAGCCACAAAGAAAGTCTCAATTTCCAAAGAATTGAAATCTTACAGACTATGTTTCTCCAAGAAAAATGCAATTAAATTACAAATAAATAGCAAAAGGATAGCTAAGACAATCCTATCTCAAAGTTTAAAATGTGTTTTTAAAATTTATTTTCAATTGACAAAAATTACATGTAATATTTATAGGTGTGTTATTGTTCTGCGTTCTAATGGGATAAGAAATAACCTACTTCCACAGCATAACAAGGAAACAAACTTCTACAAACTTTATGTGTAAGTGGGAAAAGTAAATAAACGTCAGCTCAGAAGTCTGCACCAGACGGGGAGCAAGGTAAGGGTTAAGCATAAGACAGAAAAGTGTGGCAAGATTCCAGCCGTGGTAGAACACAGATGATATCCACTAAGTTTCCCACAGACAGAGAAGGCCCACCCAGAGTGGGGAAATACTGAGAACCCATCTGAGAGCTGGTGGATCAGAGCATTAGCTACTGGGGAAGTGAAAGGAAGGCAGCTTTGGAAAGAATTCTAGAAGGGGGCGGGCATTTTAGAAGGGGCAGGTATCCAGGTATCCCTTGGAGACATGATAGTGCAATGAAAGAGGGAACCCGCTGAAACTATGGGCCCAAGTGAAACAAGATAATACCAGTAAATTGTGTCAATATCAACAAAAAGAGGCCATTTAGCAAAGAAACTGTCCTTCACTGTAGGCTGAGGCAGGAAGATAACTTGAGCCCAGGAGTTCAAGGCTATAATATGATGATCATGCCTGTGAACAGCCACTGCACTCCAGCCTGGGAAACATAGGGAAACCCTGTTTCTAATAATAATTTTTTTAAATAAAAAGTTAATACATGACTATATTTTCACTAAAAAATCAGAATAATACAAATGGTTAAAATCCCCTTGTAAGGATAGTATCATACCATCCGTAATCCAGATCCAGTTCCCATCACCAGAGTTTACCATGTTTATGTATACATATACATGTACCCACAGAATATGTATAGAAGTGTTTGGGTTTTTTATTTATGTAATGTCAGACTGCAGACATTATTTATACAACTTGCTTTTTTTCACTCAATTTTTTTAAACAGTGTTTTTGAAGTGTACCCATTGTTTCCAATATCTCACAATTGCTACAAAAAATGAGATCATAATTCTTCTTAAAAAGAAAGAAAAGCAAACCTTTTCAGCAGGTTGGAGCTCTACCCCAATAATGGTGAATTTGATGGTTTGAACCAGACTTCCTGTTGAGAACAACTAGAAAAACTGGAATATATATATATATATATATATATATATATATATATATGAAGTGTTTGAAATAATCAAAATGCCCACCAGCCACTTAGGCTGTAAGAAACTGCAGGAACAAGATCTGGAAACAAGGAAAGCCCAGAGGGTTAGTTAGGCACTAAGGCTGATCTTCCTCTAGAGGCATCTCCAAATTTTATTTTTTTTTTGTAGATTTCTTCTTTTTTTTTTTAATTTCAGCATATTATGGGGGTACAAATGTTAAGGTTACGTATATGGCCCTTTCTCCCCTCGAATCAGAGCTTCAAGCATGACCATTCCACATACGGTGCGCATTGCACTCATTATATATGTATATACCCATCCCCTCCTCCCCCCTCCCATCTGCCCCACACCCAATCTGAAAGCATGAGTGAGAGAAGCTGAACAGAGCTTTCAACAGATTCATGGGGCTTTGAGGGACAAATTTGGAATTTAGGGCTCACCATAGACTAGAGACCCCAGAAAATCCCCCAGACTTTGAGTTGAAACTTTGAAACGCTAAACCAAGAGAATAATGGTGACTAGGAAATAGACTAGCACTCACAGGCACTAAAGCCCTGTTTTGAATCATTTCATCTCAGTGGATTAAAGTGATCTGAGATTGCTATAGCCAGTAGACTAGCCATCTGTCAGAAGAAAAGGCAAATCTACAGAAGAAAGTATCATCCAGACCCTTGAATTATTCCTACATTTTTTACGTACAATATTTGGTACACATTTAAAAATAACTAGACACAAAAGGAGACTAGACCACATTACTGAAGAGTGAGACAGCAGACAAGTGACACGCCCATAAGTAATTCAGAAAATGGAGTCATCTATGAATTTCAAAATAACAATACTTGATATGTTTGTGAAGTTAAAAGACAATCTTGAGAAATTTGACATAGATCGGACATTTAAAAAAAAAAAGATCCAGGTGGAGGTTCTACAAATGAAAATTACAATAACCAAAATTAAGACTTCACTGGATGAGTCCAACACCAGATCATGCAACTGAAGAGAGGTTTAGTGAATTGGGAAATTGTGTGTGTGTGTATCAGAAGAAAACATCCATTCTAATGCATGGAAGGAAAAAAGGTAGAGGGATATGGGATCATGTGGAAAGTTACATGCATAATTAAAGGCCCAGAAGAGGATAAAGAGAATTAGACAGAATCAATATTCCAAGATACAATGGCTAAGAATTTTCCAAAGTATACCTAGGCACGTATCTAAGAATGACGTAATCCTTCATACTCAAGCTGGATAAACACAAAGGAAATCACTTAAGGCACATTATAGAAAAACTACTGAAAATCAAAGATGAAAAGAAAATCTTAAAAGCAGCCAGAGACAAAAGATACATTAACTTCAGAAGAGCAACACTGAGACTGAGAGCTGACTTCTTAACTGAAACAGTGGAAGCCATTAGAAATTAGTATGAAACACTGCTTGGACCCTACCTCACATCCTCCTTCCTCATCTTTTATCCACGCACAAGGAAGAAAACACCACAGGGATACTGTTGACCGATGGGTCCGGGAGCCCGTGGATAAATATTCCTCCTTTCTGTCCCTCTGATGGACAATTGAGGTGCATTCTGTGTATGAATAGCTATTCAGAGGGTCTAGCAGGATCAAGCCACAACCATCTGTAGACGTGATCAACTTGATAATACAAGCTTGTATTGGCTTTTCCATCTATTCTTCTTTATTCCTCCCTATCTCTCACTCCTCTCTGGGATCATTTCCCAAATAACTACCTACATACAAGCCTTTGTTTCAGGGCCTGCTTTCAGGGAACCCAGGCTAAGAGTACGTATCAGGAGTAGCCCTAGAAAGCAGAACATCCAAATAGGATTCTGAAATGGGTCACTCACTAGTCGGATGACAAAAAAAAAAGTGACTCTTCTTTTGGTAAGTGATATTGAGATATACCAGACCATGCAATAGATTCTTAATAGTGATGAATTGAGATAAATGCAGGGGGGGAAGTGAAGGATTAGGTTATTAGCTATTTACTTTTTTGAATTTATGTTATATTTCGATTTTTCTAAGTTTAAGAAAAATTTTTCTGTAGATGAAAACACCAGAAGAGATAAAACCAGCCCTGATGCAAAAGAAAATGTAACATCAACTAAATAAACAAAACTAAATAAGAAATTGCAGACATGAAAAAAACACAGACCAGGAATTTTAAAACTCAAAATAGAAATTGACAAATTAGAACTTACAAAGTGGGAAACTGTGTTTTGGAAAGACATTGAAAAAAATAAATAACCTTAAAATGACTAAATTTTGAGATACATAAGAGAAAATAAGTATGACTGAAAGTATGACGGAAGATAGTGGATAGAAATGAAAGAGGCCAAGAAAATGAAATTAAAGAGGTAGAAAGAACCAGTGAGAAATGATATTTAATAGATATAGTTGACAGGCAAACATAAGTGTAATTGGAGATGCCAAAGTGAAAAACAAAAGAATAAAATGGAACTTATATATAAAACTATAATTCCAGAAAGTTTTCCTGAAATCTACATATTGAACGGGCTCGCCGTGTAGGAAAATTGCTTTATGCTCTGAAACATAACCTACTAAAACTACTAGACATTATAGTTTGGAAAAAAATAATCCTCTTATACTCTAGGCGAAAGAGCAAGACATTTGTAAAGAAAATAAAATCAAGTTGACATTAGCTTCCCTAAGAGCAGCTTAGGGAAGCAAGGCAGTAGTGAAACAATCTTGTCAAAAAACTCAAAGTGTGAACTAAGGATTTTTTATCCGATTCAGCTATCCTTTAAATATCAAGGGTATAAAAAAAGGTTTTTTGTGAGATTCGTATAACATAAAATTAGCTATTTTAAAGCAAGCAATTCAGTTGCATTTAGTTCATTCAAAATGGTGTGCAACCACCAGCTCTATCTAGTTGCAAAACATTTCCATCACTTCATAATAAAACCCCATGCACATTAAGAATTTACTTTCTATACTGCCTACCCCCGGCCCTCGGCGACCATTCTAGATATTTCGTACACATGGACTCATACAATATGTGACCTTTTGTGTATGGCTTCTTTCACTTAACATACTGTTTTCAGGGTTCTCCCACATTGTAGCATGTATCGGTACTTCATTCCTTTTTATGGCTGAATAACATTCCATTGTATGGATAGACCACAATTTGTTTATTCATATGCTGATGGACATTTGGGTTGTTTCTACCTTTGGGCTATTGTGAATAGTGTTGATACGAGTATTTGGACACAAGGATTTGTTTGAGTATCTGTTTTCAGTTCTTTTGAGTATGTATGTAGAAGTAGAATTGATGGGTCATGTGACAATTTTATCTTTAAGTTTTTGAGGAACCACTAAACTGTTTTACATAACAGTTGCACCATTTTACACTCCCACAAGTATGAGGGTTCTAATTTCTCCACATCCTTGCAACACTTGTTATTTTCTATTTGTGTTTTTTTTTAAGTAGCCAGTCCCATGAGTGTGAAGTGGTATCACATGTGGTTTTGAATTGTATTTTCCTAATGACTGATGATGTTGAACATGCTTTTCATGTGTTTGCTAATAGAAAAACAATTTTTAAAAAATTTTAAACATGAAAGATTCAGGGTATATTATAAGTCTTTCCTGAGGAATTTTCTAGAAGCTAACCTTCATCCAACTAGCAGATGAATGAGTAAACTATTAAAAGGACTGGTGGTGAGTATTAACTGTATTTAACAATATATCTTATGCAAACTAAAGGTGGAGATAAGGGTGGAAGAAAAGATTGTAGTTGTGTGCTCTGACAAAGTAGAAATAACACAAATTTTTGTAATGAGAGGAAAAAGAAAAGAAATGGGAAAGCAGAAAATATTCATTGATTTTCACATGGATTATAGTGAGAGTCAAAGGTATCATTTAAAGTAGATAAACCATATAGTAGAAGCCTAAGTAAAGATAATGTAGGCATTATATAAATATATTAGTAGAAAGATAACTACTAAAACAAAAACACAAATCATTCTAATCAATAACTTTTAATTAATCTTTGCTTTGTTTTTTAGCAAAGAAAACAGACTGCAGAGTGAAAAACACATGGTAAATATAATATGCACATTAAATATAATACAAAATAATAGAACAGAGTTAAGGCCAAGCATTTAATTTGTAGCAATACATGTAAATGTTTTTAACTAACTTATGAGAAGAAAAAAGATTTTCAGATTGTCCTACAAGGCAAAATTCAATTCTATACTGTAAGAGACACTCCCAAAACAAAGTGTAATAAAATTAAAAGGATGGGCAACTATTCCAGCCAAATGCACATAAAGAAAATAGAGATTGTGAACTTGATATCTGACAAGATGAAATATTTGTGGGTGGAAAAATTGCTTAATGAGACAAAGAAGGACTCTTTATACTACTAAAGGCCATAATTCAGAATGAAAACAGAAAAGCTATTGACAATCTTGCATCAAATAACATATCAGCAACCTTCACAAATCATAAACACAGGTGATAAGAAGAGAAACATAAGAGAAACATATGGGCCGTGAACATGGTGGCTCACGACTGTAATCCTAGCATTTTGGAAGGCCAAGGCAGGTGGATCATTTGAGCTCAGGAGTTCAAGACCAGGCTGAGCAAGAGCGAGACCCCATCTCTACTAAAAATAGAAATTATCTGGACAGCTAAAAACATATATAGAAAAAATTAGCCGGGCATGGTAGCACATGCCTGTAGTCCCAGTTACTTGGGAGACTAAGGCAGAAGGATTGCTTGAGTCCAAGAGTTGAGGTTGCTGTGAGGTAGGCTGACATCACGGCACTCTAGCCCAGGCAACAGAGTGGGATTCTGTCTCAAAAAAAAAAAAAAGAGAAACATGGAAGTACATTAATTAGAGGAGATCCACTCTCAGTTCAAGACAGGGAAAATGGGCAATAAATAAATATATATATATGAATATAGAAAACATAAACAACATAATCCCAAGGTAAATCCTATATTGAACTCTTCCGTCTTATCAAAGAATATATCTTCTTTTCAAATACATGAAAATTAACCATATGTGAGATCACTAAGAAAACCACAGTAAGTTCTATTAAGTAGAAATAAAGCAAAGAAATGACATTGTTTGATCACAATGCAATAAAATTGGAAACAAATAAAATCAAAAAGTAAGAGGTCTTTTTCACCAGGAAATTTAAAAAATTATTAAACAACTCTTTAGTCAAAGGGAAAATATAAATTAAAATTATGCAATTTATTTCAAAAATAATAATTATGAAAACACTACATATCAAAATCTTTGACATACAGTTAAGGCAAAGGTTTAACTGTAGACACAGTGGCATGTATCTGTAATCCCAGCTACTCAGGAGGCTGAAGTAGGAGGATTGCTTGAGTCCAGGAATTCAAGACCAGCCTGGGCAACATGAGCAAGACCTCATCTCAAAAATAAATAAATAAAAATGGAAAATCTAAGGTTACAAAAAAATGCATAGATTAAATATTTAGAAAAATAAAAATGGAAATGTGACAATGAATGAATTAAATATCTATCTGAAAAGTTAGAAAAGGAACAAAAAGTAAACATGATGGAAGTAGAGGGAAGGAAATAATAAAGATAAAAGCAGAAGTTAACCAAATAGTAGAACTAGTGGCTAAAAAATAGTTCTTTGGGCCAGGCGTGGTGGCTCACGCCTGTAATCCTAGCACTCTGGGAGGCCGAGGCGGGCGGATCACTCAAGGTCAGGAGTTCGAAACCAGCCTGAGCAAGAGCGAGACCCCGTCTCTACCAAAAATAGAAAGAAATTATCGAGACAACTAAAAATATATAGAAAAAATTAGCCGGGCATGGTAGCACATGCCTGTAGTCCCAGCTACTTGGGAGGCTGAAGCAAGAGGATTGCTTGAGCCCAGGAGTTTGAGGTTGCTGTGAGCCAGGCTGATGCCACAGCACTCTAGCCTGAGCAACAGAGTGAGACTCTGTTGAGTGAGTCTCAAAAAAAAAAAAAAAGTTCTTTGAAATAATTTAAAAAATAGATCTAATCATTACAAAAGAAACCAAAACACAAAACATGAGAATGGGAGAATAACCACTGAATCAGGACATTCTAAAATATCATGTGTCTAAGTTGTATTAATACAATCCTATACAAATACATTTGAAAACCTGGATGAAATGATTAATGTTCTAGAAACTACAGCTTACCAAAACTGACCCCAGTAGAGAAAGAAAGTCTAAAAGACCAATTTCCATAGAGTATAGAAAGTTATCAACTAACTAATCCCAAAAAAGCACCAGGCCCAGATGGTTTTATAGGAGAATTCTAATAGGCCTTTAAAGACTAGATAATTTAATGTAATTCAGACTGTTCCAGAGATATAAAAAGAAGGAAAACTTCTATAATCTTTTATAATAATAAAGTGAATATGTCATTGATTTATATACCCAATAAACACTGCATTCACAAACTCAAAAGAAAGCTATAGACTATCTCACTTATAAATTTTGAAACAAAAATCCTAAATAATATACTAGCAAGCAGAATTGAACACCACATTAAAAATATAATACATCATGATTAAGAAGTGTTTCTTTTAGGAATGTGAACAGTGTGGCCCAGAAAGTCTACAAACAGACCCAAATACAGATAAGAAACTGAAGAGGTAGCATATGAAATTAGTAGGCAGAAGTAGACTACTAAATAATACTGTTGGAACCAAAAGACACCTAGAAAAAAATAAATTGAATCCCTACCTCATAACTCGAAGCAAAATAAATTTTATAAAAACTTGCATATAAAAAATGAAACTATAAAAGCACTAGAAGTGAACAAATAATTATTTGCAGTCTCAAGTGGGGATGGTTTAAGTCTGACACAAAATACAGAAGATATCAAAGAAAAGAGTAATATTTGAATGCACTAAAATGAAAGCTTAATAGCAAATATGTATATATAAAATCAAAAGACAAATGAAAAACTTGAAAAAAATTGCTAAAAACAGGATAAAAACTGATTTTATCAATACATGAAGAGCTCCTAAAGAAAACAACAATAAGAAAAAGAGTGACAACCCACCCTCAGAAAAATGGGTAAAGGATTTACAGAACAAAAAATTCACAGAAAGAGGCCAGTCTCACTGGGGTTAGGTGGTATCTCATTGTGGTTTTGATTTGCATTTCTCTAATGATTAGAGATGTTGAACATTTTTTTATGTGTTTGCTAGCCATTATTCTGTCTTCTTTGGCAAAGTTTCTGTTCAAAAAATCCCAAAACAACAAATGCTGGCGAGGTTGTGGAGAGACAGGAACACTCTTACACTGCTGGTGGGACTGCAAATTAGTGCAACCTCTGTTGAAAAGAATTTGGAGATTCCTCAAAGAGCTAAGATTAGATTTCTATTAAAATAGAAATACCATTTGATCCAACAATAGCATTATTAGGCATCTACCCAAAAGAGCATAAGACATTCTATAATAAAGACATCTGCACCCGAATGTTTATGGCAGCACAATTCACTATTGCTAGGTCGTGGAAACAGCCCAAGTTCCCGTCAATTCATGAGTGGATTATTAAAATTTGGTATATGTTTACAATGGAATATTACTCAATTTTAAGAAACAACAGTGAGCTAGCACCACTTATATTATCCGGATGGAGCTTGAGCCCATTATTCCAAGTGAGGTGATGCAAGACCAGAAGAATGGGCTCCACATGTACTCGCCATCAAATTGGTACTGACTGATTAACACTACGGTGCTCAAATGGTGGTGGTGTTCACCAGCGATTCGGAGGTTGGGGGGGTGGACCCACATCTGAGGGATGCGGTGAGCACTGTGGAGGGGAGGGGCATGTTTGAAATGTAGTTGGGGATGGGAATTAGGGGTCTCAGTAGGGGGAAGGAAATCTTCTAAAACTGATTTATGTGAATAGCTGTACAACTTGGTAAATTTACTAATCATTTAATTGTACACTTAAAATAGAGTAATTGCATGGTATGTAAATTATACTTCAATAAAGTCTTTAAAAAAATTCACAGAAAATAAAATTCAGATGACTTGAAGTGAATATGACAATAATATTGAATGTTATCATATTGATTGATAATATTAAAAATGGAAAAGATGCTTAACATGCTCATAAGAAAAACATAAATTAAATCCGCAATAATATATAATTTTCATCTACCTGACTAAAAAGATCAAAAAATGGTGTTAGCAACAGCTGTGGGAAGCCGGCACACTCAGACATTGCTAGTGAGAGGGTAATTACCTACAAACACTATGGAAAGCAATTTGGAAATTCTATTAAAATAAAAAATATACTTAGCTTTGAATCCAACAATGCTACCTCTAAGAATTTATCCCAAAGACGTACTTGAAAATGTAAGAAATAATGTATGGACAAGATTATTGTTTCAACATTGTTTGAAAAAGCAAAAATTGGTAACACTTAAAATGTCCAATAGGGAAATAATAGTCAAATAAATTATGTAACAGTCATGAAATTGAATGCTATGCAGCTATTTAAAAGAAGGAGTCAACCTTAAATTTGTTGATATGGAATAATCTCCAAGATACATTTTGTCTGCTTGTTTTTGGCTTAAAACAACAGAAATTTATTCTCTCACAGTTCTGGAGGCTAGGAGTCCAAAATTGAGCTGTTGGCAGGGCTATGTTTCCTCTAAAGGACTGGGGAAGGATCTGTTCCGTGCCTCTCTTTCAGCTTCTGGAAATTGCTGGTAAGTCCTTTGCATTCCTTGGCTTGTAGACCCAGCACTCCAGTCTACCTCTGTCTTCACAGGGCATTCTCCTATCTATGTCTCTGTGTCTCCAAGATACATTTTTAAGTAAAAAAAGTATAGTATATGGTATATGCAGTAAATTATGTAAAGACACATGTGCATGTGCTTGAATATATTAATAAATAAAATATCTTTGGAAACATACCAAGTTGGTAAGTGGGAAAGGGAACTGGGTAGCTAGGGGGAGAAGTGGAAGAGAAGCTTACTTTTTTCTATATTTCCATTTGTACCTTTTCTACAACTTTTTATTGAAATGTATTTCACATACCATAAAAATTATCCATTTAAAGCATACAGTTCTGTGATTTATAATGTATTTACAGACTCCTGCAGCCATCACCAAAATCTAATTTTAGAACATTGTCAACATCCCAAAAAGAAACCACAAACGCATTAGCAGTCATTCTCCATTCTCAGATCCCAACCCCCAGCCCCAGGTAATCATTAATCTACTTTCAGTTTCTACAAACTTGCCTACTCTAGACATTTCATATAAATGGAATCATACAATATGTGGGTTTTGTGACAAAATTCTTTCACTTAGCATAATGTTTTCAAGGTTCATTCATGTTGTAGCATATATCAGTATTTCATTTTTTTATTGCTTAATTTTCCATCATATGAATACATCACAATCTGCTTATTCATCAGCTGATAGACATTTAGGTTTTTTCTACTTTGGGGGCATTATTCATAAAGCTGATATGAACATTTGTGTAAAAATAATGTGTTTTCATTACTCTTGGGTACATAGCTAGGAGTGCAATTTCTGGGTTATATTGTAGCTGTGTGTTTAACTTTTGAGGGAGCTGTCAGTTTTCCAAAGTGGCTGTGTCATTTCCCAATTATACATTTTGAATTTTAAACCATGTTCTAGTATTACCTATTGAAGAAAATCAATAAAATATTTTAAAAATAATAAATTAGAGCTATACCCATTGACTGGAGTGATTTCCATTGTGTATTATGATCTAAAGCAAGACACAATAAAGAGAAATATATCCAATGATATAATAATATAATAAATAGTGTGACCATACTTTGTAAATTGAACACCAGAAATCTTGTGCATGTGCATGCATATGCATTTTGTATCTGTTATAAAGGCTTTTGGATACAAGATAGTGGTAAACCACACTGACAGTGGTATAAACACATTGGGGTTTATTTTTCCTCCTTGACTGTTAGTCTGAAGATAGTTTCTAGCATTGGTGCAGCAGCTCAGTAGGGCCCTGAAAGATTCAGATTCTTTTCATATTTCTACTCACCATCCTTAATGTGTTGGTTTGTCATTTCATGGCCACAAGGTGCCTGTAGCACCTATAGACATTATATATGCATTCTAAGCAGGAAGAATGGCAAAGGGCAAAAAACCCTACTAAATGAATCAGTAAAAGTTTTCTTGGAAGTTTCACTCATCTAACTTCCACTAACATCTCATTGGCCAAAACTGGGTCACAGGGCTACCTCTAGCTGCACAGTAGACTAGGAAATATGGGGAAAGGATTATCATTATTGGCTTGAACCATTCATGATCCATTGCTAGAATTAAGCACATTGCATTGCAAATAAGAATTCTACCAGCAAGGAAGAATGGGAAGACTGTCTAACCATGTACATATAAATGAAAGATGGTTGTATGAGCAAGGAGAATGTATAATAGGTATCACATGGTTTCTCAATGCCTAATGATCCTCCAAGGTCTCTTGCTCTGCTTTCTTAGTCTGATCATTGTGTTTCCTCCAAAATCTGAAAAAGAATCAGGGGCAGAGAATCTAAATTAGTTTTGGATAACCCAAGCAGATGCAGGATACACAAAGTTCTAGGGGCCCACTTCCCACCCCCTCTGCCACATCTCAGATTCCAGCTGTGGCTTTGATGGCCAATTCTACAAAGGCTTCAACTCTCTGCACTCTAACATCATCTTGCCTCAAGTATATACTGTGTTCCGTGCTTTCTGCTCTTGGACTTCCCTGAATCTGTGCACACCAGTAGGAGTTTACTTAGCCTAAACACATTCTACAGCAAGCTATTACATGATGGAAATGGAACATTCAGGATCAGGTCCAACATCCCAATCCAGAAAGCAATCCAGAGAGTACTAGTAGAATCCACAAACAGATGGCTGACCACCTGACTGTGTTAGACCAATGCCGTTTCCTCAACTCACACCTATGGTCTCATGGGACACGAAGGGTATTCCCTACAACCAAACATCGAAGGAAGAAAAAAATCTCAGGCTTGGTTTATGGATCAGTAGGCTCAATTTGTTGATGTAAGCTGGAAATAGATTGCTGCCATTCTACAGCCATACTGAAGGATGGCCACAGAGGACAGTGGGGGGCAGGGCAGGGAGTGGAGACCAAAAGGTAGATCTGTGAGTAGCACCCTTGGACATTCACTGTGATGGAGGAAGAAGTGGCCTGGGATACACAGACTCCTAGATAGTGGCAAATGGCTGGCTAATAGGTCAAGGACCTAGAAGAGGCAGAATAGGAAACAAATAGACACATTGGAAACAGAGTTCTGGAGAAGCAGCATGGAATGGGCACAAAGAGTATCTATCTTTGTGTCTGGTATCAATGCACACCTGAAAGTATCTACCACAAAGTAGGCCCTCAACAACCTGGTACATTGGAGGACTGGTGCTAACTGGTCTCTTTCTTGGCCACTCTAGTGCTAGCCAACAAGCCCATGAATGGAGTGCCATGGTAGCATGGGCCCAACATGATGGACTCCCTCTCACTGAGGCTGGTCCTGCGCTACTGCACTGCTCAGTGCTCAGCTTGTCAGTAGCACAGACTAACATTGAGTCCTCTATATGGTACCACTCCACAAGGAGATCAGCCAGCCATCTGATAAGAAATTAGTTACATTGGACTCCTCCTACTCTGCAGAAGGCAGTAATTTGTTCTTACTGGAATCAATACTTCCTCTAAATATGTGTTTGTCTTCCCAGTCTGCAAAGCCTCTATCAATACCACCATCACCACCATCAGAGGGATAGCAAAATGCCTGATTTGCCAAATGAGATCCCATATAACATTGCCTCAGATCAAGGTATCCCTTTTACGGAAGAGTGCAGGTGATATTCTACCATATACTGTCGTGCCCAAAGAGCCACTCTAACAGAATGATGGAATGGCCTATTACAGGCTCAGTTGAAATGCCTGCTCACATACAACTGAGCAGTCCTGAGGCACTGACCTCCAGGATGCAAGTTTTTTACTAAATCTGTAGCTAATAAGGTGCTTTGTCCCCAAGAGCTAAAATACGTGGGTCCAGAAACCAAAATGTAGAAGGGGTGCCCCCTCTACCACAACTCTCAGTGATGTCCTTACAGAATATGTGCTTTCCATCCCTACAATTGTAGGTTCTGTTAGGTCCTGGTTCCCAAGAGGGGAACCAAGAGGGTGTTTCATTCACCTAAGAGAACACAATAATCATAACTGGTGCATGATCATTTCAGACTCCTCACGCCAATGTGCCAATAGGCAAAAAAATTAAAAAATAAAAAGAGAGTTTCATAGGCAATGGATTACAGATGGCCACAAACTACAGATGGTCACTGCCTCCACCAAGAGATGGGACCTATGTTTCCTCCATCCTTGAATCTGGGCTGTACCTGTGACTACTTTGAAGAAGAGAATACATTGGAGATGATGCTATGTCAGTTCATTACATAGCCTTCAAGAAGTTCCCCATTTCCTTAGAGTTCCTCTTTAGTTACCTATCCATCTGAGCTTATTGGATGACAAATACACAGGCTGTGGTATCTCTTAGAGAGTATTGTCAATCCCCTTTCCCAAAGTCCTCCTGAGATATATTTCACTGGCATCCACCTCCCTGGAGAGTGACTGTCTTGTTCCTATCATTGTCATTTCTTGGTACAACACAGCAACTCCTAGTACAAATCCTGATGTTCAACATGTCTTCAGAGTATAGTTATTAGCAGCAGAAGTCTCTGCTACTGAGAACAGTGAAGGAAGGCATTCTTCTATGGGATACCATCACTAGCCTCCCAGGGAATAGAAAAACACCTTTGTTGATAATACCTGGCTTTGAGTCAAGCAAGATGTCAAGAGCAGCAGCCTGGAGAGGGGTTACTTACTGTCTGCCAGTCAGGACTGACATAGGCAGCCTGGTCTGTTTCTATTGCTGATGTTTCACTTCAAATAGCTATGCTGATAAGGAAGGTGATTGTAAATATTTATGTTTTCATATTACATGCCCAGGGAAATGATTTGCATGAAAGGACCCTTAAATACTAAATCAAGCTCTAGTTGATACCCCAAATGACTGCTTTTATGGCAATTAATGACCCACTTTGGATCAGTCTTGTCATTATCATTGTTTTTGTTATTAAAACCAAATATTTAACAGCAAAGCCACGATTCATGAAAGAAATAAATGATAAGCTGGACTTCATTAAAAGTAAAAGCTCCTGCTCTGTGAAAGAAACTGTCAAAAGAATGAGAGGAAAAGGCACAGACTGGGAGAAAACAATTGCAAAAGAGATATCTGTTAAAGGACTGTTATCCAAAATATACAAAACACTCTTAAAACTCTTAAAACTCAACAGTAAGAACACGCTGATTTAAAAAATAGGCAAAAGAGCTTAACAGACACCTCACCGAAGAAGATATGCTGATGGTAAATAAGCATATGAAAAAATGTTCAACAGTCATATGTAATTAGGGAAACTGCAAATTAAAAAACAAGATACTACTACACACCTATTAGAATGGCCAAAATCCAAAACAATGACAACACCAAACGCTGGTGAGGATGTGGAGCACCAGGAACTCTCATCCATTGTTGGTGGGAATACAAAATTGTACAGCCACTTTGGAAGAGAGTTTGGCAATTTCTTACTAAACTAGCCATACTTTTATCATGGGATCCAACAATTATACTCCTTGGTATTTACCCAAAGTTGAAAACCATGTCCATACAAAACCTGCATATGGATGTTTATAGTAGCTTTATCTATAATTGTCAATACTTGGAAGCAACCAAGATGTCCTTTAGTAGGTGAATGGATATACTGTGCTATACCCAGACTTTGGCATGTTGTTCAGCACTAAAAAGAGTTGAGCTATCAAGCCATGGAAAGACATGAAGAAACCATGAATGCATATTACTAAGTGAAAGAAGCCAATGTGAAAAGGCTACATGTTATATGGTTCCAATTACATGACATTCTGTAAAAGGCAAAACAAGAGTGAAAAGATCAGTGGTTGCCAGGAGTTGGGGAAAATGAGGCATTTTTAGTGCAGTGAAACTACAATAATGCTTTAATGATGGATACATGTACGACACCAAGAGTGAACCCCAATGTAAATTAGGGTGCTAATGACCTGTCAATGTAAAATAGCTTCACCAGCTGTAAAAAATGTACCACTCTGGTATTGGATATTGATAGTGGGGGAGGCCATGCATGAATAGAGGCAGGAAGTTTATGAGAACTGTCTGTACTTTCTGCTTAATTTTTCTGTGAACCTAAAACTTCTCTAAAAAATAAAATCTGCCTTAAAAAAACTACAGAAGAGCCTTCACACTTGTCCTCACACATCTCCTCTTTGAAGCCCTGAAGCTGTTTGGATGTTAAGACATCCAAAGTGTTTCATATAAGATTCTTGGGTGACAGTAGAAAAATATAACTTCAGACTAAATAAAAGAGTTTGAAACAGTTGAGTCTACTGGTTGAGGTTCACTGGTTCTGCTGCTAACTAAGTGCATGTCCATAATTAGGCCAACTTCGTTGGGTCTTGCACCTCAACGTGAATATGAGAATATTGGACTAGATGGTTCTAAAACCACCTTGAAAATATGATTCTTTTATTTCCATTTTTCATTTTTTAATTTCCATAGTTACAAAGTGGTAAGCCTTCAGAGCCATTGTCACACTGGACCCAATTATTCTAGAGGGGACACAACTTTGGAAATCAGGTAGTGACTTGTTTTGGATAAATAGGAGGAAATATATTGCAGGCCCAGGGACTTATATAAAAAATGTTTTCAGAATCAGGAGACAAACTTGTCAGTGCTCTGTTCTTCACAGAGCAGAGACCCAGAGCTGATGGAAGAGCCAGTGTGATTCACACAGAAATGTTCTCAAGAACAGATTAGTCCCCAGTATAGAAGAATCGAATGATTCAGTATGCATGTTCTGAAGGGACACAGCTAGAACAGAAGACACATGAAGAAGATTTTTTTGAAGAAGAAGAAGATTTTTATAAAACAGAAGAAAAAAGATCTGTGAATATTTCCCAGATTTTATATTCTTAAATGGTGACAAGAGGATTATGCTTCTGGTAATGGCAGAATAACAGCTAAAACCTCTGGATGAAATATGAAAAACAAAAATCTGAAAGCACTAGAGAAAGCTCCATAATGGGCATGCAGGTGTAAAGTAGAGGAAGGGTGAGTTTCTCTCTCTCTCTCTCTCTCTCTCTCTCTCTCTCTCTCTCTCTCTCTCTGTGTCATATATATATATGCCTTAGTTTGTTTAGCATTACTATAAAGGAATGCCTGAGGCTGAGTAATTAATTTATAAAGAAAAGAGGTTTATTTAGTTCATAGTTCTGCTGGCTGGAAGGTTCAAGATTAGGCATCTGGTAAAGGACTCAGGCTGCTTCCACCCATGGCAGAAGATGAAAGGGAGTCAGGACATGCAGAGATCACATAGTAAGAGAGGAAGCAAGAGAGAAAGTGGAGAGAGGCGCCAGGCTTTCTGTAAGCAATCAGCTCTGTTAAAAACTAATAAGAGTGAGAACTTGCTCACCCTCCCACAGGGAGGGCATCAATCTGTTCATAAAGGATCTGCCCCCATGACCCATTAGTCCTCATCTCCAACATTGGGAATCACATGTCAACATGAGGTTTAGGGGGACAAACACCCAAACTGTAGCTTCTGTGAAAGAGGCTTGGAAACTTTATATATATATATCATATATATATAATGATATATATATCACCCCTATATATATATATCATAGCGGTCAAGGGTAAACTTTCCCTTTGCCTTTTGAAGTTTCACTAAAAAAACTGATAAAAGGCAGATTGATAGAATAAAAAGCATAAAGATTTATTAATGTGCATGTGGGAGTATCACAGAGTGATAGTTATACAGCTTTCTTCTTAGGGGAAAGGGAAATGGGAAAATGTGCATGATTTTAGGGGGTAGTAAATTATTTTTAGGAGCATTCAATAGGATTGAAGAACATACAGTGGCCCGGGACAAAGTGTGTTGGGCCCACAGAGCAGACAGTGGCTTGTGACAGAAGTCTGTCTGTGTGTGTTGACAGACTTCAGCTGAGTCTTTCTTCCTATGGTATGAGTTCAGTTAATGAAAACTCAGGGAAGGGACTAGAGATAGTTGCTTTCTTCTTTGACAGTTCCGGACTTTGGGCAGAGAAGAGAATTTCAGAGAACAACTTCATCCTGTGCTTTGAAAGAGACAGAGGATTAAGAGACGGGGGCAGGAGAGGAAGGTCAGAGAGACCTTGAGGCTTCTTCTTCAGTTCATCATGTCAAAGTGCCATATTTTGGGGTATCGATTTTGGAGCCTCAAAGACATATATATATATAGACACACACAAATACACTCATATATACACACACATACACAGAATCTCTGTTTAATTCTGTTTCTCTGGAGAACCAATAGTTTATTATTGTATTAACAATAACACAGTGATTGTTAAGGCCAGAAAAAAGAAAATGAGGAAATTGCACACTTTGATAAAGTTTCTGCCACATTTCATTGACTAATGCAAGTCATGTGGCCACACCCAACCCCAATAAGTGGAGTTGGCAATTCTACCATATACCTAAAAGGAGGAAAAACAGAAATATTTGATGAACAGCACTAATGATTACCTCACATTTTATTACCTCCATTGGGGGAGAAATAGGCCCATGGTCACCTTTGGTCGTAACTCTTCTACATTATTAATGGCAGGTTTAGTGAGAGTTTCTATCTAGTGTTGTCTTTCTTCAGCCTAAAGAACTTTTTTTTTTAAATCATTTTTTATTTTTTATTTTTTAAGAGATAGATCTTGCTCTGTTGCACAGGGTGGAGTGCAGTGGCATCATCACAGCTCACTGCAGCCTCAAACTTCTGGACTTAAGCAATCCTCCTGCCTCAGCCTCCCGAGTAGCTGGACTACAGGTGTGCACCACCATGCCCGGCTAATTTTTCTAATTTTTGTAGAGACGGGGGTCTCGCTATATTGCTCAGGCTGGTCTCAAACTCCTGGCCTCAAGCAGTTCTCCCCCACCTCGGCCTCCCAGAGTGCTAGGACTACAGGTATGAGCCCTAAGAACTTTCTTCAGCATTCTTTACAATGCAGTTCTGCAGTGGCAAATCCTTTTACCTTTTATTTATAGAAAATATTTTCATTATGCTCCACTTTTGAAGGGTTTGTGTGTGTGTGTGTGTGTGTGTGTGTGTGTGTGTATAGAATTATGAGTCGACAGGTTTTTTTTTTTTTCCCTCTCAGCATTTTAAAGATATGGTTCCACTGTCTCGTTGCCTCCATTTTTTCCAAAGTTAAGGTCATTTATAGCATTGTTTCCCTATATGAAATATATCATTTCTCTTTGGCTGCTTAAGATTTTCTCTTTATCTTTGGTTTTCAGCAGTTTGACTGTAACATCTCTAACTATGGTTTACTTTGTACTTAGTGTCTTTTGGTTTCTTCAAATATTTTTTTCTGGCTCCTTTTTATCTCCTCTCTTTTTAGAATTCCAATTGTGTATACATCAGACCTTGCCATGTTTTCCCACAGGTCACTCAGGCTCTGTTCATTTTCTCTGTGCTCTTTAGGTTAGGTAGTTTCCACTGATGCATCTTTAATTTCACTAACTCTTTTGTTACCTATGATTATGCATTTTTCATTTCATACATTTTATTGTCTGGTTCTAAAATTTTCACTTGGTTCTTTTTAATTGTTTCTATTTCTCTGCTGAGATTTCCTGTTTGCTCATTCATTATAAGCATATTTTCTTTACATTTTTGACCATAGTTATATTAGGTCATTAAATAAGAAATGTCTGATTTCAAATCAAAAGTGTAGCTTACTATATCTCAAACAAAAAGCAGTACGATTAATCAAAGTAAGCACCTAAACTATCGACACAGTTTTGCCATCTTAATGGTAGCTTGTTTATGCCAGCAGCAAAAAAGCCTGAAGAGCTAGTGGCGATGAAATTGCAAAAGGTCATTTCCACAGCTTGTTGAGAATTGAATATTTTTCCTTGCAAGAACTGGTCCAAAGCCTGAAAGAAGTGGTAGTCAGTTGGTGCAAGGTCTGGTGAATATAGTGGAGGACAGAGAGTTTCCAAGTCCAGCTGCTCTAGTTTGAGCACCATTGTTTGTACAACATGTGGTCTTGCAAGAGGATTGGCCTGTCTCTATTGACCAATCTCGGCTGCTTAATCACAAGCATCCTCATCGTTTCATCCAATTGGTTGCAGTGGACATCCACTGTAATCAAATGACCAGGTTTCATGAAGCCGTTGTGGATAATACCAGTGCTGGACCACCAAAGAGACACCATAAGCTTTTTTTGATGAATATTTGGTTTGGGGCTGTATGTCAGCACTTCATCTTTATTCAACCATTGTGCCAAATGCTTGCAGTTGTCAAAAAGAATGCATTTTTCGTCACACGTAACAATAACGGTGTAGAAATGGTTCACTGTATGTCATGACAGCAAGAAAGGTATGCTTCAAGAAGTTTTCTCTTCTGATGCTTGTTTAATTCATGTGGAACCCATCTATCCAGCTTCTTTACCTTGCCCGTTTGTTTCAAATGGTCCAATATTGCTGGAATAGTAACGTCAAACTCTGCTGCTAATTCATGCATAGATTGAGATGGATTTGCTTCCACTATAGCTTTCAGCTCATCATTATCCACCTTGGTCTCAGGTTGCCCACATGGCTCATTTTCAAGATTAAAATCACCAGAACGGAACCTCTCAAACCATCGACATACTGTGTGTTCATTAGCCACATGCTTCCCAAACACTTGGTTGATATTTTGAGCTGTCTGTGCTGCACTGGTTCCACGACAGAACTAATATTCGCAAGTGACACGAGTTTTTTACTTATCCAAGGTTTCACAAAAATTGCTCTAAAAGAAATTTGAAATATAGTCACAAGCTAAAACTTGCGTTTGAAATACTGAGGGAGGTACCTTCACAATAAACATAAATCCAGAAGTGTTAAAGTGAAATGTCAGTGATATCAACCGTCAAACCTAGTACTTAAGGAAATTGGACATTTCATACTTAATAACCTAATAATAGCTGTTGTAAAATTCTGTCTGCCAATTTCAACATCTGGGTAATTTTGGGATTAATCTTCACTAGTTACCTTCTCTCTTGAGTAAGAATCACATTTTCCTGTGTCTGTCTAAGTCCACCAATTTTGGATAATATCCTGGATGTTATGAATGACATGTCATAAAAACCCTGGATACATTATATCCCTCTGAAGAGCATCAGTGTCTTTGTTTGTCTAATGAGCAGTTAACTTCAGTGAATTCAAACTCCAAACTCCGTCTCCTCTGTGGTGGGCAACAACTGAAATCTCAGTTCTTTAATCCTTCATGGACTTCTTAAAATCTGCCCTATGCCTGTGTAGGTCAGGGGGCAGCCAGAGATTTGAGCAGAGTTTATACACTAAATTTGGGGATCCCTCTCTATGGATCTCTGTTTTCATGATTTTTTTCCCCATCCTTTTGCTGTCTCGCTGCTATGGACTTGATCTTAGCCAAAAAGCTCAGAAGAGA
This sequence comes from Lepilemur ruficaudatus, assembly GCA_963574885.1. NCBI lineage: Eukaryota > Metazoa > Chordata > Mammalia > Primates > Lepilemuridae > Lepilemur > Lepilemur ruficaudatus. The sequence goes on from CAUYRT010028684.1 coordinate 46,327, forward strand.
TTACCCTAAATTCCTCTGACTATCCATACCTCTTTAAGCTAAGGATTTCTAAGTTTTAGTCACCTGCCTGGTGGCTGATTGAGGCCTGCCTTCAGGCAGAAAGCTGAGAGAGAGAGAAAGGGGGCAATTACGAAGAAGTGGCTCATGTGATATGATGGCCAAGAAGTCCCACAATCTGCCATCTGCTAGCTGGAGACTCAGAAAACCAGTGGTATAAATCAGTCTAAATCTGAAGGCCTGAGAACCAGAGGAGATGATGTAAATCCCAGTGTCCAAGGGCAGGAGAAGATGAGATGCCCCAGCTCAAGCAAAGAGGCAGGGAAAAAAACGGGGTGGGTAAATTCCTCCTTCTATTTTGGTTCTATTCAGGCCCTCAACAGATTGGATGACACCCACCCACTTTGGGGAGGGCAATCTGCTGTACTGAGCTCCCTGATTTAAATGCAGATCTTATGCAGAAGCACCTTCACAGACACATCCAGAAATAATGTATACTCTGGGCACTCTGGGACCTAGTCAACTGACACATAAAGTTAACCATCAAAACTGTGGAAGCACAGAAATGGCATAGACCCTAGCCAACTTCAGTGACCATATAGTTTGAGTTTTTGAGGTTATTTGTTACAATAGTATAACCTAGCAGCCTATCCTGACTGATACAGAAATTAGTGCCTAGAAAATGGTAACAACAACAAAAGAAAATACATGGCACAGGCTTAGGGAGCAAGCCTCTAACTTCATGAAAACTATTCTATTGGTGCCTGGAAGGTTGAAGATGCAGAGGTACAATGGCAAAACTTGGTAAAACTTGGAAGGTGATAACTCCTAGATAACTTGGAAGGCAGAAAATGTATCCAATGAAGACTCTTTTTCCTTCTTATGTGGAAACCAGTAGGCAATGTTCAAGGTAATGAATGTACTGTCAGCATGTGTGCCAAAGTGGGGGTGTACAGAGCATGATGGACTTGAAAAATTCATCTTTTTAAACACACGGAGATTTAGGTGTTTGTTACTGCAGCAGAAGCCGGCCCATTCTGACAACAGAAAGGGACACTACGACTCCCGCCTTGGGTCCATTTACCCAGTTACATTCGAGGAGTGTGGCTGGGAGTGGTGTGCAAACCCCTGTGTGTTTTCCCTTCGTACTGGTGGAGTGGAGGCAGATGGGGGGTCCAGGACTGTGTGAATATCTATGGCTGCTTGAAAGTTGGAAATAATTCCACTTCCAGAAAAAGATTGAAAATAATGCTTTGGATATTCATGGGTAGAGGATGAAGGACAGAAGAAAATCCACTCGGTGGGACTCTAAGTCTTATATCCAGAAACTTCTTTTTCTTTGTATTGATAGGAGTCTATCCCAGAGAGAAGAGTCATCACAACTATTGGCAGGTTCTAAAACAAGGATACAGTGTGCGGGGGAAAAAAGAACAGCAATACAACAGTAAATAGTGGATAATCCCATCTTTGTTGTTAAAAAGATAGACTTGAGTGTGCACAAATTTATACCAAAAGGCTAGAAATAATATTCCAAAATGTCAACAGTTGATTACTTTAGGATTATGGGTGATTTCTGTATATTTTTTTATTTATCTATGTTTTGTGATTCTAAAATGGATACATACTATTTGTGGAATAAAAGTTTTAAAAGCAAAACAAATAAACAAGAACAACAACAACAAAAGGTAGGAAAGGAGGAGGTCTGGAAACTGAGAAATCGGCTGAACACTATCTGGGAAGAGGCGCAAGGCCAGTGTTACGCTGCGTCACCTGGTGGGCACTGAAGGCCGCCCTCGGAGCATGAGAGACATCTGTGGGAATGCAGGTAGAGACTTCTCCTTCTCTGATCCTGTGTGTTTACCTAGAGGAGAATATGTGTTATTGCAACAAGAAGCAGTTGCTTAGCGTGACATTTTCAAGATTCAACAATGTTGAAGACAAATATTTTTGGAGCTTTGTCAGGTTCAGGACCACAGATGGAAAGATCTTTCTAGTTTCTCTTCCAGCAATGTTCAGCATTTAAATATTCATTTTGATCACCATTAGCAACAATTAGGATTCTTCTTGAGGTCCTTCCAGCCCTCCGTGTGAAGTTCAAATGTTTGAAAATGCAGTGGAATACTAACTTAAATGAGGCAGTTTTTTGAGAAAAAAAAAGATTTGAGCATTCCTGAGCGATTGTCAAAGCCACCTATGTTATAATCAGTAACAATTAATGTAGTTGAGCTTTTACACCATACTTTAGGAAAAAATTAAAGAAAAGAAGCAAAGACTAGAACTCTGGGTCTTGAGTCTCCCTACAAAACACCTCTTTGAAAAATGATCCATTTCTACCACCAGTCAACTGTGTGATCCTGGCTTCAATTGTTTTCCCTCAAGTCTCATTTTCCTCACAGTGAAATGGAGAGGGTGTGTGCAGATGCGGCCACAGTGGAGATTGTAATGTTGGATTAGTCAACTTCCAAGTTTCCATCCAGCCCCAGCACTCCATGATTTCAGGATTCCAGGGAGTACGTATGCATCACTTAAGTCTCAAATCCTGGTTCTTCTATTTTTTGGTTTGCTGGCTGCAATAACGACGGACCCAACACAAGCTTTAATAAGTTAAGAAGTGGGAATGAGGCTGGTGTTGACCAAGATGCAAAACAAAATCCACTTATAAAAGAAATAGACCTCATTCAAAGAAATAAATCATTCTTCCTGCTAATATATTCCTTGTTGCAGTTTTCCTGGAAGCTTTGTTATTCATTTTTCTCACCATCAATAAATAAGAACTGTTTGTTACATATGTTACAACTTAGTGTTTTTCTTCTAAACTATCGTACACTGTTTGGTAAGGGACACATATTCTTCCCACCTGTTCTGATTGTCATTGGTGTTATTAAAAGGAAAAAAAAGCCCTTCCACTTGTGTTTCTTCAGAGAAAGTTAACATCTGATTTTACATGGAACCCTTTAAAAGAAAAAGAATGACATAGCCTGAAGCACTTCTAGCATAGGGTGTGGAAGTATTTGATGTCCTAGTGCTTGTTCATAAAAGGATGTTGTTTTGAAATGTGAAGTGAAGTCAGGGAAAGAGATCCAAAGAAAGTTATCATTGAGACAAAATCAAACCAGCTTGCTGCCCCCCAAACATTTCCTACTTGGACCAGTGGGCCCCTTGGCTCTGTGCCCACCGTCTGGGTCCAGAGTCCCAGTGAGGCCCCCGAATCGCTGCCTGCAGTGATGTCTGACGATGGGGCTTGTCCCCAGTTGGGGGCGCTAATGGGTAGGAGGAGAGACATTTTTTGTCAGTGGTGATGCGGGGACTCTGAGGGTATTCTGCAAAGGTGTCTGTAACCCAGGTATCTGCCCTTCGCCATGAACCACTGGCTCATGGATCGCTCTTTTCTTTACAGCCAAATAAAAGGTCTCAAGCCTCCCATGCAGGGCCAGGAATAGGGTGAGACAAGGTACAACATTTCAGGGTGTGCCTCAAAACTCAGCAATCAAGATAAATTATAATGTTTTAATGTGATACTTTAAAAATCAAAATTAATGCAAACAATACATAATGAATAAAATATAAAAATGTTAAAGTACAGCATCTATCACATGGCTCAGCCATCATTGAGATGGTGAGTTTTGTAGCAGAGAAAGGGTTTATTCATGTGGCAGCCAAGCGAGGAGACAGGAGAATAGGTGGAGAACAGGTCTCAAATCTGCCTCGCCAAAGATGGGGTTTAGGGATACTTATGGGATAATGAAGGGTCTGAGGCATGGGGAAAGGTAATTGGAGATGAAAAAGTGAGGTACAATCAGTCATTTGTGCAAGCGAAGTTGACCTTCATGGCTCTTCCCAGGACTTATGTTCAAATAATGGTGTTAATCTGCTCTGAGGGATGAGCTCTCAGCCCTCTGACGTCGAAAGGTTAATCGTGGGAAATTGGTGCAGGCCCCGTTGATGGGTCAGTAGTCTCAGCTGGTTTGAACTGGACAAGCAGCTGACTCTAAGTTCCTAAAAAATGACTTGGGCAACTGTTACCATTGTAACCCACAGCCAGAGGTGTTAGCTACAGGGAAGCTAATGGGAATCCACATAGCAGTGATATATCTTAACTGCATGACATTTGGATGGTTAGCTATTTTTTTTTTTTTTTTTTGAGACAGAGTCTCACTGTGTTGCCCTGGCTAGAGTGCCGTGGTGTCAGCCTAGCTCACAGCAACCTCACACTCCTGGGCTGAAGCGATCCTTCTGCCTCAGCCTCCCGAGTAGCTGGAACTACAGGCATGCGCCACCATGCCTGGCTAATGTTTTCTATATACTTTTAGTTGGCCAATTAATTTCTTTCCATTTTTAGTAGAGACGGGGGTCTCGTTCTTGCTCAGGCTGGTTTCGAACTCCTGACCTTGAGCAATCCGCCTGCCTCGGCCTCCCAGAGTGCTAGGATTACAGGTGTGAGCCACTGCGCCCGGCCGGGTGGTTAGCTATTTTTAAGGATAACTAAAAGCAGGTGAGGCAGGTTAAAATTTGATGGGCCTGGTCAGATTTGCCCTTGGCTTCAGCAGCAACAGCAGCACCTTTTACCCCAACCCTCTTTTCCATCCCATCACAAACAGGATTTAATCACCTGTGCACAGGTCTTGGCGTCACCAGTAGTAAAGGCTGTGTCTTTTTCATCTCTAGCCTCAGCCCCGAGAGCTGGGCGTGGCACAGAGCAAATGCGGGGTGAAGATGCTCAGAGCCACCACGTCCATCATTGCTGGGGTAGGTCAGTCGGGGATCCAGGGGGTATTAACAGTGGGAAATTATGGACACACGCACAGCTGTGATGTGGCTCGTTCTGCGTTCTTTGGTTCCAGAGACCCAAGGGCCTTCCAGGAAGAATCTAGTTCTACCCCCTCCTCCCTGAGTACACTTGTGCCCTACACCCCTCCCCATCTGCTGATATCCCTCCCCAGACTATGCTTAGCTCCCAATTCCAAGGAACAAAACCAAATTTTGCCTAGGTGGGAAAAGAAACGAGAAGAGCCTGGGTTGGAATCCCTGCTCCCTTGCAGCACAACCCTGGGGCTGTTATAGTCTCTCTAAGCCTCAGTTTCTTCCTCTGCAGAAGAGGAACATATGTAATAGTACCTCAAGTGGTTATTGCTATGAGGGTTAAATGAGATATGACATGCTAAGCACTTGGAAGCGTGCATGGCACGTGATCAGCATTCAGTGGAGGTCAGCCACTCTCAGACCTAGTGGGCGTTGATCTCTCAGGGTAGAGCAGGCAGACAGGTGCTGCCTGTCTCAGCCTGCCTGAGACGCTGGCCGGGGGTGCTGTTTGATTCACCCTTGGTTGCCTTAGGTGTCTCATTCCCAGTAGCATTAGAGGAACTGGGAGGCCCTTGAGAAAAGATCCTTTTGCTCCAAAAGAGGAGAACTCTCAAGTGCAAATGACCCCTAAGACCTCAGCAATGGGAGTCAAGTGTGCAAAAACATTACAGCAAACAGCTCTGTGGCTTCAGAGCAAACCCCAATCTCCCTTCCCAAAAGCCAGGCCTGGAATGGAGGGTGTTAAAGTGATATTAATGCAAAGAGGCAGAAAGACTGCCTTCTTAAGTGCTTGCATGAAATTTGGGCTTTAGAGCATTTTTTCGTTTCCAGAGAAGGCTTTGTAGGGGGTGCTGGGTCATGAATGCCTTTTCAAAGCATGTCTCACTCCCCATATGGAAGAGCTCCCCCAGGGAGGGCCTAAGGTTCATGCGGAATATTTCACAGTGGGAGGGAAAGAAGGAACACTCCCTATCTGTCCTCCAGGTCAGTGAGAATTCTTCCCTGCAAGGGCTGATGACTAGCGGACACCCTGGAGCCCGGCTCTGGCTGTTAAACCCACTCCACTTTCCATCCCCAGCTCTACCTTCCCTCTGGTTCTTTACTGGCTTGAAAGATCCTATCAGAGTCCAGAGCCTCCACATGGGCCCCCAAGGGTACTGCTGGGACTCAGCCAGCCAACACTGTCACCCCCCAGGCAGCAAACAAGACCCCAAGACACAGTCTGACATAAGCTTTACAAAACTTTCTGGAGCCAGCTGGCCTTACCTACTTCAGAACCAAATGCCAGGAAACTCTAGCTGGCCCGCCAAGTCCCCCAGCACTGAAGGGATGGAGGACTTGCTGACATGTGCCTTGGTCCCTCATTGCTCTACGCCCACACCTCCCCTTCCTGTCTGCACAGCGCACATGTCTCAGCATAGTGGGCTCCATCCGTGCAATGCTTAACACGGGCTGGGCAAACCAGCTCCAGAGGTTTGGAGTCTGGGCCAGACTGCAGGGCCCAGTCTCCCATGTTGCTGGGAATATGCTGGATGGTCCTGGATCCAAGTCCAGGAGGTGGACGAGAGACAGCCGACCTATGCCCCACCCTTCACCAAGAAGGAAAGAGGGGTCTACTCTTCCAGCCAAAGGCCACACTTCCTTTCTTAGTGAAAACCGTTCCACAGTCTCCTAGGGAGGCACTTTGCTGTCTCCTCTCTTCTTCGTGAAGAGTGAGCCATCAGAGCATCTGCAACCCAAATACATCTGGGCCACCTCAGGTGTCTGGTTTCCGTCAGTATCACAGTCAGTGAGTATCACAGTGCAACCACCAAGAGCAGCTGAAGAGGAGTCTCTGGGAAAACACCCAAAGAGCTTCCAGGCTTATTTGCAGCAAAATCTGTTAATAGTCACTCCTCTAACCCTCTCTTGTCCTCAGCCTCTTCCCCAGTCTCCACACTCCCAAACAGCCTTCAGTCTCTTCTTTCTCCTTTCTCTTCACTCTCAAAACCTCTAAGCTCTCCTTGCCAGAGAGTAGGATCTGCTTCCACCCAGCTAGTCTTTCCTTCCACTTAAGTATCTTTCCTTTCAGATCTCTCCACTGCAGGCTGCTCCCGCAGCTAATCCTCATGCCCAGGTCAAAAGGCTCAGGCACGAGCCTCAAAGGCAGACAGCAAATTTTCCAGCTCCCCACCCTGTGACTCCCCTCTTGTGCAAATGATCTAGTCTGTCTTCACTTGTCGCCTCTTAACTTGTCATGTACAAGCCCATGTTTTCTACTGATGCCAACGCCTCAATTCTGGAATCTTACGGAAGGTCAAACATTTACTCAGCCATTAAAGCTGTCTGTGGGAGAGTCGTTTACATTTGCATTTGCAAGGAAAACAGAGTGTACTTGTAGACAGCATTTAATGGCTTTTCTCTATTAACCCAAAGAGGCCACAGGAAGCACCCCAGCCAGATACAACACATACTCATCGTGGTCTTCCTCCACCAAAGAAAACAAGAAGAGAGCACCTGTGCCATCCCTGTCCCCGCCCTCAAGCTCAGTCCTGATCTCACTTTGTAGGGTTTTGTGAGCACCAGCCTCCGTGAGGAGGAGGAAACCCCAGAACTGAAAGTTTCCATGGCCCGGATCCTTAGTCAAGGTCGCGCTCCTGTGAGTTTTGACTTGTGCTGAGTTCAGTGCAGGACAAGGGTGGGAAGTGTGCTTAAATGCCGACTGCCAGGAAGGTCTTTTCCACTTTGCAGAAATCAGCCGTGAGCCAGATCATCTCAGGGAGTCAGCTGGAAGCAGAGGTGAGCCTTTCCACATGTCTTACATGGAAATTGAAATGGATCATCTAATGCAGTCCAGAATTCCTCCAAAACATTTGTATTGTTTTGAGAAAGGAAAGGAACATGTAAGCCCAGTTGAACATCATGGGGTTTCTAATCCAAATGAACAAGGCAGGAGAAAAATTCATGCCTGAGATGAAGGCAAAGAGAGATCCCAGCAGGCAACAGGTAGGGCTGTGAGTCCAACAGACATTTAATAAGCACAATTCAGTGAGGGTGATGGCACACTGGACCCACGGAAATTCTAAAACTGCCCATTGTTTGATGAGGCGAGAGAGGTTGGTGAACTCCTGAGAGATAAGTCAAAATAATTTCCTCGGTACTTACTAAGGGATTTGGCATACAAGCTTCATCATATTCCCCAATCCCCTCCCCCTAGTACAGCCCATCCCGTGGATTTCAGAAATCCCACTGTAAGAGAGTCTTTCCCTTGGAATAAACATTAACAACCATGGGTAGAAAACACATTTCTTCCAAATCCCTCAAAGAATAAGAGTTACATTTTATTTCCAGCCTGTTCTGGTGCTTCTCCTGGACGGTATGGGGTATAGAGTTTCAGAATAAGTCAGGTAATTTTTTTATTTCTAATTATTAATATAAGAACTATGCATGTTTACTGAACATTTGTGGATGAAATAATGTGATGTCTTGGATTTGCTTTAGAATAACACAGAAGGCAGGGGAGTAGGTGCGGATACAGATGAGCAAGACTGGCTGTGAGCTGATCATTACTGAAGCTGAATGATGGGTACTTGGGAGGTCCTTGGCCCATGCTCTCTGCTTTTATATGTGTTTGAAATTTTATGTAAGAAAAAGGAGAACATTTGGTTACTTCCCCAGTTCACGGTCTTTCTATATTGACCAGCGAGAGACATGAAAGTCAAGCCAAAGTACAAGGGTTTCCCCTCCCAGACAAGAAGTAGATTCCACAGAGCTGTGTGATTAGGGCAGGAAACCAGTGCCCACTTCCTCCATTTGGGAGACTGAAAAATGCTATTTACCCTCATCGTAGAGATCAAAGTGTGAGCTCCTGTCCCTACCACAACCCCCAGGACACATATGAACAGCTCCAGTTGGCAGCTGTAGCTACCATGGACTTGAAGTCTATTGAAACACAAACGTTTAATTGAGGAGGAGAAGCAAATTCCAACCCTGAGTTTCAAGCACCCTTTGCTTGGATGAAGAGGAGCAAACGCGCTTTCGTAAACCTAAAGCTAAACCCTGGTGCCCGTCATACCACCTGGACCGAGAAATGAACTGGGCAGGGCAGTGTCAAACATGCTCATGGGATGTTGCGTATGGCCACACAACCTGACTTCCTGACAGATCCCAGGGTCTCCAACTGCCAAAAGCCACAGGGCATCAATCAAGGGGGCAAAGAGTCACCCAACTCTATGATGCAAAGGCCATCCTTCAAAGGTCAACTCATCCTCACCTCACCTCCAGATCACCCCAGATCCACCCAAAGCCACCCTGGCTATGTGGCCTTCTACACATCCCCTTAAGATACAAAAGGAATCAGGTTTCTTGATTCATTCACAATTCTTAACAAGTCATCCTGATGGGAAGTTCTCCAAGACTGACTGACATGCCTTGTAGGTGGACAGAAATAGAAAGGGCATTTCTACAGAGCTTACCTTTCAACATTTTGATCAAAGTTGCCACAAACAGTGGCCTCACTGGCCCTTACCATCTATGTATTAGTAACTATGTATTAGAAACTATGTATTAGTTTCCTGTTGCTGCTGTAACAAATTACTCCAAACTTAGTGGCTTAAAACAGCCCTAATTTATTATCTCACCATTCTGTAGGCCAGTTTTGGGTGGGCTTGCCTGGCTTCTCTGCTCAGGGTCTCTCAATGCCAAAAGCAAGGTGTTGGCTGGCCTGAGTTCTTATCTGAAGACTTTGGGAAGGACCCACTTACAAGCTCATTCAGGTCGTTGGCAGAATTCATTTCCTTGCCATTGCAGGGTGAGGTCCCACTTCCTTGTTGGCTGTCACCTGGGGGCCACTCTCAGCTCCATAAGGCCATCTGCATCCCTTGTCACATTGCCAGGTGGACTGAATTTGGCTGAACAAGCCACTCCGTTGGGAGATACTAGTGTATGGAGGCCACAGACTGGGCAAGACCCATTCGCTGCCCTTGAGCAGCTAAAAGAGAAAGAGAAGACGGACATAGATGGAGGACACACCCACAAAATCAGATGAAAAAAGTGTAATCTTTCTCTTTCAACAAATTAATATAAAGCACAACCTCCCCCCGTTCCCTTTCTCCCTGGTTGTTCTGAAGAACTTTTAGAGGGGAGAGTGGGCTTGTGAGATGCAAGCCCTGGGAAAGGAAGTGCAGCTGGTCCTGGTCATTATCTGTCCGTGAGGAAACCAGTGGGGAGAGTTCTGCTCCCACCCTGTCATCAGTCCCTGTGGGTTCCCACCACGCCATGCTCTGTTCCTTTCCAAGAGCTTCTTTGAATTTGTATTAGTTTTAATCAGAACACAACCTAGTTTATTTGGAAGTAAGCCCCCAAAACCAGTAGGGCATAGGGTGTGAGACAGACAAGGGGAGCCAACAGTGTGTTATCAAGCAAGTTACCTATGGGCAGCTGGAGCGTCATCTCTCGGGGGAAGTCTGGAAAACAGTGTTGAACATGGGTGTGTCTCAGAGTTATCCCATGCGACAGGCAAGGGAGCTGGGGTATGCAGACACCAGTCACTAGGTTAGGGCTGCTGGGCCATCAATCTCCCAACACTCTGGCCTGCCACGTACATGGGCAGCGCTGGCTTTGGCAACCAGAGAAATCTCTCTGGCAAAGAGACCTGGATGCCGGCAGCTGGTCATGGACAAGGTATAGCCCAAGGGCCATGGCCGGGGGAGGCCTACTGCCTCTGCTGCAAGGCCTGACACCATGTGTCCCTGAGTCCCTCTGTGCCACCAGGGAGACTGGAAACTCTGCAAGGCAATCTGAGGCCTCTTCTACCCAGACCCATCCTGTCACTGCGTTGCCTCTAGACTCTGTTCACGTTTCCAAGCTGTTCCCAGGAAGCAAATCTCAGGGACTGTCTGATTTCAGATCCAACAAGGCTGTTTGAGGATCAGTGGTTTCCCAACCCACTGGGTTAGATCTATGGGGACAGGGACAGAGCACCTTCTCAAGGACCCACCAGCATCTATACTGTCTCCTCTTCCTCACCTCTCCCTCTGCCCTCTCCCCACCCAGCCTGAGGACCTGCCTTCTCACCTCAGGGATGTGAAGACATACTCTTTCACAGCACATTGTCACCTACAGCTCTTGTTTTTGCCAGGAACTTCCCCATTCCCCAAAGGGCATGAGGACTCACTTTGGCAAAAGGAAGAGAACCCTTTGTCCCCGACATATACCCCTCCCCTCTCTTGCAACAGTGTACTAGGAAGAGTGTACAGAGTGAATGGGAAAGGCCTCAGTACAAGAAAACACATGGAAACCCTTCAAATGGTTATCTGATAACAGACGTGCACCCAAGAAGCCAGAATCCAAGGCGAATATGGAATGTGCCATTGAAACCACCCTTTATAAAATTAATAAAGGCTCATAAAGTGGGAACTGTGGTAGGGGAAATGTGTATATAAATATATATGACCAGCCATTGTTCCCTAGCTTGCTTTCCTGTAATTGCTTCCTACTCAGCAGTAATACAACTGGTGGTCATAAAGATTCTTAGCTTTCTTCATTGGTCCCTTAGATAACATGACCCTTGTGAAACCTAAGGTTAGTTTTTGAGATATCTTCCAGGCCCTGCATTCCTGTGGAATGGCTGATCCACCCAGACCAGTGGCCCATACCAAGGAACTGACTCAACTGGTCTTGTGACCCGCCCCCCCAAGAACAGACTCAGCAAAGAAGATGATTTCTACATCCCTATGGTTCTGCCCTGAACCCAGCCAATCAGCAGGCCCAATTGCCTAGCCTTTGTCTGCCAAACTATCTTTAAAAGCCCCCTTCTCCCAAATTCTCGGGGAGATGGATTTGAGAACTTCCTCCTGTCTCCTCTAATGGTGCCTGCAATATTAAACTCTTTCTCTGCTGTAACCCCTGCTGTCTCAGTGCGTTGGCTTCCTCTTGAGCAGTAAGCAGTGAAGCTGGCTGGGCTGTGACACCATCATGAAGTCCTGGAGGGAGAAAAAATTCTCACTGGAGGCAAGGAAAGAAGTCAGCGTGAAGGAGGTGGAGAATGTGACTCAAGGCACAAAGCACTGGGGTAGCCTGTGCTTAGGGCATTCGGACAGGGGCAAGGGAGATCTATATCCTCGGAATGTCAGCTCAGGGAAGTTGGACTTCCCCACGAGAGCAGGGAGGAAGGCATGCAATATTTTGGAGGAAAGAGTGACAGGATAAGACATCACACACAGGCCAGTGGGAAGACATGCTGAGCTGAATATGGAAATGCTTTTGTCTCAAGACTCTGGCCATGAGGACCTGTGTGTACGGAGAAAGGGGAAGAAGAGGAAGGAAGGGAAGGGGGTAGAAAGGACACAGGCAAGAGGAGAAGAGAGGACGGGAAGCGAGAGGGGGGACCTGGACCTCGCAGAAAGGGGGAGAAAGAACAGATGAGGGGAGAAGTTCGCACCCTGGCCTGAAAACCCACCCTGAACTTCCCTCTGGCCCAGGGAGTCAGGTGAGTCCTGGGCTCCTGGCCTGTGAGCGGCTCTTGTGAAAAGAAAGCAGAAAAGAATGCAAAGAAGAGTTGGATTCGGGTCTGATTTTCTAAATGAATTCACCAACCGAGGCAGGACTGGCAGCCTCAGGATGCCCTCCAGCAGAGAGATTGTCAGAGAAGAAGGTGAGAGGAGGTGATTATTGCCGGGAGAATGAAAGTTGGAGCCATCCCGGTGAGTCTCTTGGCTTCCACAGGCCCCGTCAGCATCGAGAAAATAAAAAGGTCTGAGTTTTCTGGTTGTTCACACTCAGAAACTAAAGCCGGAAAATTTCCAAACATCTGGCTTTTACAGCACAAAACCCCCAACGCACATGCTGGGATGATATTTAGTAATGCTATGGCTCCATCTACAGCCTGAGGAAGGACCCTCACTGCTAGATTTCTCTGCGAGCAACGTCGGCTTCGAGCTGCACAGGCTCATTGCAATTAATGCTAATAAAGCCCTTTCCTGTATCTGTGCTGTTTATTCAATGCAGACTTGGAACTACGCTGAAAGTTATTTATTTCAGACTGTGTCTACAACAGCAGCTGTTCAGAATATACTAGACCCCTTTTAGCCAAAATTGGTTTGGAATTTCTATTTTAAACCACTGTTTGTTACGAATTGAATTAAATGGGTTTTATTGAACCACATTTTTCCCCCTATTTTAACAATGGAACAAATAAAAGCCCTTAAAATACAAAGAGTGCATTTTCTTTCATTCATTCAACAAACATTTAATTAGCGCCTACTATGTGTCTGGTATTACTATGTGTCTACATTAAACAATAAGTTAGGTCTCAATACATCCCATAATTTACTCATTAGAGAGTATTTTTGCTACTTCCTCTTGTCGGCTGGAATAGTTCCACGTGGGTAGAGAAAGAGAAACGAAGACCAAGGCAAGACCAGTGAATGCAGAGTTTGGGACAACTTAGAAACACAGTGAATGTAGAATCCTTTGACTCATGACAAAATGGAAGTTCCATTAAGGCCAGTAAGATTTTTGTCCTATTATATTTTTTTTCCTCAAAAGTGTAATTAGCTTGTTCTTAATTTTAAAAGTAATACAAAAATAATAACTATTTGCTTTCTGCAAAAAACTTGGTAAACGAGACAAAAAGGGATTTAAAAAATCTAAGTCAGACATAATCCTATCAATCAAAAGGGACCACTGTTAACTGTTTAAGGTGGCCCTGCAGTAATTTTGTCTTCATAAACATGGTACTATAATTTTCATAAACATGGTACTATAATTTTCACAGACCCATAGGAGATGAACGTTCTTTCTTGTCAATGTGTGTTGTTCTATGTAATTTTGAATGACTGCGGAGTATTCTTTTATGTGAACATACCATAATTTATTTATGCCACACATGATTACTGATTTTTCACAGTTACAAGCTTTCTGCAGATGACGTTTCTTAAGGTTAACCCCTAGCCACGGCAATTCTGGGTCACGGATGGCGTGCACCTTCAATGCCTGTGAGACGGTATCAAGTTGCCGTTGAAGAGTCAACCTGCGAATTTCACGTCACATCTGAAAACCAAAACTAACTTCAGGAGTCCTGAGTAGTCACTGTTCCAGAAGGAACGAGGCATTCCTTGGCGACAAGGAGAGCTTCACTGAGCATCACAGCTGGAGGTAGCCCCAGCCGTTTCTGATAAATTCTTCACCTTGTAGGTGATTTAGATTGGGGTGCCTCCAGGAAAACAGGCAGCAAAACGTGTTTTTGACCTGGTAAGTATCAATAGAGCATCATTACGGAGGGCTCGGGAAATTAAGAAAGACAGGATAACGTGAATCCATCTTCATTAGCCCAACCCCACCCCTTGCCGTGATTACTATCACTCCTGGTTTGTTTTTCCTCCTCCCACGCCCTGTCCACAGTTTTTTCCCACAGACACTTGGCCCTGTCCTTTACATCTTACAAGGTTGAGCTGGGTTCCTCAGAGCTGTGTCGCGGCGACGACACTCAGGAGGGCTTTGAAAACATCCTGGCCCCTCTCAAATATGACGTGTGATCTAAGGACTCAGCACACTGGCTTAGAGGAAGGCTTGAGGACATCTCTTTTCTTTGGAATGGAAACCTTTTCCATGCTATCCCTCCAGTCTTTAGGTTCCCATAGAGTTGTGGAAACAACTCAAGGGATAGTGAAAAGCAGATCTTACAAGAGTAGGACTGTGCAGCGAAAGTCATTTTGGGGTTAATTTTGGAAAGAGAAGTGGGGGAAGCAATGGCTTCAGGTGAAAAGGATAAATTGAATTCCGTTTCTCTGATTGTAGTGTGCGCCTGATTGACTATCTCCCATCCGTCTCTGCCCACCACCACCCCCTGCCGCAAGGGAAGAATGCAGCAGAGACTCCCAGAATGTCAGCACCAATTGTAACTAACGTGAGTGGAAGCTGAGGCAGAGACAAGGGCTGCCCAAGGTCGTGGTCATGGTGGCAGATGCGGGGGAGACGGGGTCAAAACTGACAGCCCAGGGATCACTCCAAAAGAGGGCAACTTAACTATGGAAGGAAAACGTGACTGCCTGCGTTGCAGGATCCCAAGAAGACACCCAAAGGGACTGACAAGAGGGATCCGCAGCAAGTCTCCTTCTAGAGGCTGCTTGGGAAGGACAATTCCCTGCCATGCTTGTCCCCGCGTGTGTGACCAGAGCCACACGAAATGTGGAGGGTGAAACAAAACCTCATTCTTTGATTCCCACTTCTGCAGGTAAACACTTCTTAGGAGAAGGAGATGATTGGTTGACTTTTTTATTTTATTTATTTATTTTTTGAAACAGAGTCTCGCCCTGTGGCCCCAGGTAGAGTACAGTGGCGTCATCATGGCTCACTGCAACCTCAAACTCCTGGGCTCAAGGGATCCTCCGGCCTCAGCCTCCCGAGTAGCAAGGCCTATAGGTGCACACCACCATGCCCAGCTAATTTGTTCTATTTTTGGTAAAGATGGGGTCTCGCTCTTGCTCAGGCTCATCTCAAACTCTTGACCTCAAGCAATCCTCCCACCTTGGCCTTCCACAGTGCTAGGATTACAGGCGTGAGCCACCGAGCCTGGGCAATGGTTGACTTTAAACTCACAGTTCCTGCCCTGGCAGTAACTACACAGAGCAGGAGAGGATGGGCGTCCCCTAAGGGCCTCTCTGTTTTTATTGAATGTTCTCATCACATGACATCCTTGCAGTTTCCCTTTAATGCACATGTGGCGTGCTGAGTGCAAACGACTATCTCTGGGGTTCTGTGCTTTACTTCCTGTCCCCCATCTTCCATGAGTCTCTGGGGCCTGCAGGGATGTGGAGGGACAAGGGATAACACGGCAGCTGGGAGACAGAGTCGCCCACCTTCATAGCACCCCACACACACTTGTCCCTGACAGATGGAACTTCTCACAGGCTTTTGGTCCATCTCACTCCTCTTTTTTTTTTTTTTGTCCTAGTGGTAAAAAACATGGAGAAAGCTTGAGGCAGGAGGTTCTCCTTATTGCAGATGAAAAACCCAAGGCAGAGATGATCAATACCCCATTCCTTAATAGCTCACAGCGGGACCCTTGAGCGTGCCAGACAAACAGCCAAGATGGTAATTATGGTGATAGGAGTAACTCACATGGTCAGTTTCCTTCCACCTGTCCATCTCTAAGCCATATGATCTTTTACTTTCCGCAGCAAATTGAGGCTGACATTTCAGGAGATCCAAGGTTATGAATACAGCTGAGCACTTTTCTAAGCCATGATTTCCCCAAATGGAAATGAAGGTTAATGATGTTGCCTTACCTCCCATACTCCACCACCACCTGCTTCTCAGGAAGGTAATAACAAGATGAGAGATATTAAAACAGTGTTTTCCAAACTCTTCCAATGCCAAGAACCACCTAGGAAACTTGTCAAAATGCAAACCCCCAGGCAAAATCCTGAGCTTTCTGAATCAGCTGTTGTAGGATGGGCCTGGGTATCTGTAGTTTTAAAAAGTTATTTATTTATTTTTAAATTCTTTTTAATTATTTATTTATTTTAAAATTATTTTATGGAGACAAGGTCTTGCTCTGTCACCCAGGCTGGAGCACAGTGGCATGATTCTAGTTCACTGTCAACTCAAATTCCTGGGCTCAAGTGATCCTTCCCACCTTGGCCTCCCAGAGTGCTGGGATTACAGGCCTGAACCACCACACCCAGCCTACTCTTATAATTGGGTGATCTGGCAAGTTTGGAAACATTGAGGTAATCACCATGAAATCCTTTAATGTTTCAGAAGACATCAAGCTCTGAACACTCAAAGGAGCATTTATTATCATCATTATTGCAGATCAGAGTTGCCAGTTTAGCAAGTAAAAATATAGGATGTCCACTTAAATTTGAATTTCAGATAAACAAAAAATGATTTTTAGTATAAGTATATCCCATGCAATATTTGGGGTATGCTTATACTGAAAATTTATTTTTATCTGGCAACCCTATCAGATACTCTGCAGCCCATTTATATTATACTATGGAATAACTAAAGAAAAGTCTAATCCTTAGAAAAAGAAAGCATGCCAATGACAGAAGAGGATCCATTTTATTGTGGAGGGACAAGGTCTCACTCTGTTTCCTGGATTAGAGTGTAGTGGTGTCATCATAGCTCACTGCAACCTTGAACTCCTAGGCTCAAGCGATCTTCCTGCCTCAGCCTCTTGAGTAGCTGGGACAACAGGCACTTGACAGCACGCCCAGCTGATTTTTGTATTTTTTGTAGAGACAGGGTCTCACTATGCTGCCCAGGCTGGTCTCAAAATCCTGGCCTCACGATCATCCTGCCTCAGCCTCCCAAAGTGCTGGGATCACAGGCATGAGCCACCGCCTCTGGCCTATTTTAAATTCCTCTCTATGAGCTTCAAAGCTCCTCACTCTTCTCCCTTGGTCGCCACCCACCTGCTTGCCAGGAAGAGGCAGCCCAGTAGCTGGCTCTTGGTCATTCTAATGAAAACAGCTGCTGTCACTGAAGAAGACAATGAAACCACTTCTAAAGATAAAACTCAGGATTTAAAGCAGAACTTAGTGTTCTGCTTGTTCATATCTAATGAGACCATGAGGCAAGTATAAGTGTCAGTGCCATTCACTTGTCAATGTATTTGTTGATTTCAGAATAATTTAATTATTTCTAAGTTATCCACATTTTTTCCTCTGGCAAAATTTTCCGGGCTGCTTGGTCTTATGGTGTGATTTGCTGCCTCTGTCAGATACCACCTGACACCAAGTCGCGGGTTCTTCCAGACACCAGGAGACATGCATTCGCCTCTCAATCGGAAGGGTTTACAGTAGGGCCAATTTGGAAATCCCGTCGGCGATTCTAAAGCAGACCTCCCCAAGGTGAGGGGAGGAGACGAACGCAGAGCTGAATATGAAAATCCGAAGGACTGTATGATCTGAGAATGAAATGTTTTCTAAATCAAATTAAGCTACACGGTGAAAATTGAGGAGAAAGTCCTTAAGGTGACTTTTAAATGAAAATGAAATGTCTGTTAGCGCGTTACAGAGGTGTAGTGATACCAAGTGGCAGGCTTGTGTCTCATTAATTTCAAACATAGATTTTTATGTGAGGCTCTTTGATTATAATTTGATTATCTGACCCTGTAATTAAAGTTTATTGCCAATTTGGAAGCTTACATGTAAAATGAACTGGTTTTCTTCAAAGCAATATACAATCTTTTGGACTCATTGACTTCTGGTTTTGCATTTAAATGGAAAAGTCAGTTATAACGTGACAAACAGGTTGGGGTTTTGATCATTAATCCTGCTAAAGCAATATTCATAAATTCAATTCTGAATCAGTTGGAATGCTTTTCTTTTATTAGTTTCTGTGTTATTAAATGAGATTGTTTCTGACTAATATATTTCTGGACTCAAACTGTAGCTCCGAGCTGTTATTCAAATCAAATAACATGCCCCTTACTTGTGCCTTGCACTAATAAATGCCAACTTGTGATACATTTGCAAGAGACTGTCAGCAATATTAAAGGAGGCAATAATGCCACGGAGGTCTTGAAGTGAGCTGATTTTTCTAAGGGCTGATATTCGTCATTTTTCTTAAAAACACACACATACACACAAAAAACAGATAGTCAAACCTTTTCGTCTTAAAGCCAAAAGTATGCTTTGACTCATATAAACATAATTTGGTAGCACTTCAATGGCCAAGACATTGGAATTAGAAAACTCCTAACTTAAGGATTGTGAATGAGAGAAGAAGGAAGTTAATTTCAGACCAAAATCAAAGTTTTAATCAGAAGGGAAAAAAGTGCCACTTCACTTGGGAAAGCGGATGGGTTTGTCTTTCCAATAGTCAGGTGGAAAAGAGAGGCTTTTGAAATTAGAAAAACTGTTCACAAATCATCATCGGATTCCCAGAGCAGAAAGGGGTCTTGGAGACCCTCTTTCTTGGTCCCATGTTACAGATGAAAAAATTGAGGCCCAGAGAAAAGTCAGGTGGTCAGAGTTACACAGTGAGTTGGAGGCAGATCCCAAACAGACACCCCCTCTTAACATTCCCCATGGTTTTCCCCTGATACTTCCCCCACCATCCAGCCCACAAAAGGCTCATAAACATTTACAGAAACTTTACAGGGGCTGGAGTCAGAGGCCCAGGTCCACACTCTGCCTGTTAGAGCTCCAACAAATCACCTGAACACCAGGAGCCTCGGCGCCTCCAGTATGGGTTACACCTGCCCTTCTTCCCTGTTTATTAGAAGTAAATGAGAACACACGTGGAAATTACAAGGGGCAGGTCTCTAATAATATCTTATTTTTTTCTGATACAAGGTCTTGCTCTGTCACCCAGGCTAAGGGTGCAGTGGCATTGCAACCTCAAACTCCTGGGCTCAAGTGATCTTCCTGCCTCAGCCTCCCAAGTAACTGGGACTACAGTAACGTGCCACCACGACTGGCTATTTTTTCTATTTTTTGTGGAGACAGGGTCTCACTCTTGCTCAGGCTGGTCTTAAATTCCTGGACTCAAGCCATCCTCCCACCTCAGCCTCCCAAAGTGCTAGGATTATAGGCATGAGCCACCCCGTCTATTATTTCAGATTTAACAGCTTGCATGTTTGTTGTCAAAACTGTTGCGAAGGGTAACAGAGCCAAAGTATTATTTCTGATTACCAGGCACCCTCAAAGGACAAAGTGTCTCTCATGAAGCCACCTCAGTGAGACAAAACTTGGAATAAATTCAGCTGCAAAGAGTTAATTTTCTGCTAAACTCCTTGGCCCCTTCTGGATTCACTGCCTTTCAAATCATCTCTGCTGCACACTATCTTATATTAATACATACTTCCAACCACACAGCAGATCTCCGAACTACACATTTGTAAGAGAAGTCCAGTGTTCACCACAAAACCTACAATTCCACAACACCCTTCTCACTTGGACACCTATGCGCACATGTCCAGCCCCAAAGGATTTGCTCCAAAACAACTCTGGAGACTAATATCTCATTGATAATCTGTTTAGCCCAAACTATGAGGAACTGCTTTATATTCTTTCTACATGGTAGAATGACTGATTTGTGGGGCTCCATTCTGCCCTGTTGCAAAAGAGTCTATCTAATCTGTCTATCTCGAGCTTTAAAAGTTCATCTAAGACCGAAGCTTATATTAGGTGGGATTTCTTAAAACATCCCCAGAAGAAGAACCTGTGTCAACTTTTCTGATGGCCCTAAAAAGGCTAGCTCAACCTTCTCTAATCTGGTGCTTGGTGATTCTTCCAGACTGGAGCTTTATTGGGGGCAAGTCTTGTAAGGAATAGAAATTGTAAAGACTTTCTTGTCAAAAGACTACATTTTCAAAGTGGATGTATCAATTAAGCTTTCACTGACCCAAACTGTACAGGCAGTGAGCCATCTGGTAAAGATAGAGGCCAAAAGTACCTGGGGCAAGTCCTGACCCTGGATGACAAAAAGCATGTATGGTAAGAGTGGAAAGCCATCTCATAAGTATTTTGTCCACATAATAAAAAAAATGACACATAATTGTGGTATTCTTGAAATCGCTTTTAAAATTATGAATGGAAACAATTCCCCACATTTATTTCATAATAAAGGCATTAATGGGAAAATAAACAGAAAAAAATACTCATGTTTTCCCATCCTGATGGAGTCTATAGCTCTTAACCTGGTGACAGGACAGAAATAATGATAAATAGAAAGAAAGAACCAAAGAACATAATGATCTTGACATTTCAATAGACTTTTTGAGTATATGAAGCAGTCCATACGATCTGGTGATATAAAACAACTTGCTTTGCTTCTCATCTGTTATCCTATTGGCAGTGTCCCTACTTAGGGCCTACAGAAATTGCTTTTTCATGAAGCAACTGGAAAACGTTCACCTAGCAAACAGCATAACTTCATCTAGCATACTATGTAGGGGCCTGGCTTCCACTATTGCCCCAAAGGGATCCCATTACACAAAAGTGTCCTTTTAAATGCATTTTGCTTTCCAGCTCAAATAATCTTAATTAATTTCTTCACTGATCTTATGTAGTCTATTCCATTCTGGACCATTTGTGCTATTGGGCCATAAACTTACAGAGAATGAAATTCTTAATTGTTCCGTGTGCTCCCTTTATATAGCCTCCATCCACCAATGCTTTTTAAGTGCTGAGACATATCGAAATTCTTAGTGTCAACTAGTCAAGAAAACCGTTGGCATTTATTCTTTTGATGTGTAATGAATCCCTTACCACAGGTAATTAATAATAATAAATTTTAAAATGATCTTGAATATGAGACAACTAAAATTTCTAAGATGATCAGGAAACCGTGTGTGTGTGTGTGTGTGTGTAATAGCATTTCTATTTGAAAGCAGATGAACAGTTGGTATTATTTCTAATGTCCTGCATGAAGAAACCTATGGTAAACTGTCCTAAACGAATTATCTGACCAAAGGGCCTATGCCAAAATGATGCTAGCAAACAACTTCTAATGGCATAGATGTTTCCATTAGTTAAGGACAACTTTTTATTCTAGTGACTATTTTGCCAATAAAATGTACGTAATTCCTTGAAAGGAATCCAATTATCTGGTGCAGCAATGCAGTTGAAATAAACAAAAGCTCCACCTGTCACCTCCTCTTTCTACCTGCCCGACAATTACTGAGAACAGATAATGTTTCTGGGCATCAGAGGAAAGTGGGGAATTAGGCATTGAGTACCACTAGTACCTCTAAACCAGCAAGGTAACTGGGCATATCAAAGATTAAACCTACCATCCTACAGTGAAATTAACCAAAGATGAGAGGAAATTCAACCCCAGAGCAGGTGGAGTTTTTAAAAAAAATGTTTACCTATGCAATATTGTTCAAATTAGAACATCAAGAAAGAATCTTTCATGATATTCTCATTGAAAATAAGATCTTGATTGTAACAGTCTTCTTGTATTGTTTCTTTTGCTTTATTGGCACAGTATTAACAAGGTTTTTAGTAGTCCCAAGCTCTATTCTTATGATTTTTAAAATTAGAAAGAGCTATTTATTTCATCATTGAGCTGACCTTGGTCACCTCCATAAACCTCAGATAAGCAAAAGTAAAATGATGATAACTTTTAGAGCCAATAACAGTAGTAGTTAACATATCCAATTCTCAGAGCCAGACACATAGTGGGTACTCAAAATTATTGTTCAGTAAATTAATGATATATATATCTGTGCATGGATTGTTCCTCCAGGTATTAGAATACTGTATACCTGAGGCAAGATGAAAGCAGCTGGAAGTTCCATATATAGAAACACTGTATACACATTCCTGGGTTCAAGTAATTAAACATTTCACCAGGTATATATTTGCAAGAGAATGAAGACATTTAAAAAAGATACTGTATGAGCAAAACTGGAAAAGAAATAACCACATGAATTGCAAAACAGTATATCTAGCCTCAAAGATGCTAATTCGGGTCCAGGGGGATCTAATCAACCTCTTTGTTCAAGTAAAGATAAAACTTTTTGACAGCAAATGCTATTCTGATAAAATGGAATTTTCAATTACTCTATGAACATCTGGTCCATGCTACCATTTCTGGAGCCCAACAGCACACTTCTTTGCAATGACACAAAATAGTCTCCATTGAGAACTCCCTATTTTGCCCAGAGACTAATTGAAATGAGTGTTTGGAAATTCAGTGAGGTGAGAGGTGAGTCAGGGGGATAGGTAAGAGGATAAAGAAAAGGATATTCAGTCACTGAATCATAATTTCATTAAAAGGTTAGAGGAAATAAAATTACACATTGTTGGTAGAGTGTTGAAAGTGTAAACATCTTAATACACTTGTGATTGACACTAGAATATGCATAGTATGCAGCCTACACAATATTTTCATGGCAATTTGTAATAGCAGCTGCATTAGGCATAGATCAAGTTCTTCAAATCCATGTTTTACACGGCAAATATGTTAAACAATATTCAGGTGATGAAACTAGTAAATAAACAAATCTAGCAAAACACAGAAGAACCTACACTTCCAGAAATAAAGCAACCATTATATCGCATTTGGGTACATTTGGATGTGAAAAAGCAAATAAATGTTACTGCAAATTTCTGTATGTTGCTTCCATTTGGTATCAATTAGCATGGGAGGGAAACCAATTCAGTGTTGTAGCGAATTCCAAATTGGGTGCATATTAGAGCAATTAAGTCATCTTTTCAGCTGATGGATTTATAATCAATAATTAAAATCATATGGAAAGACTGAGTATCATTTGAAATAAATGAGTTGAGCTTGGGATTAGTGTACAGTTCTAGGACATGATCCTCATAAACCCCAATTTCACATCAGAATTACATATTTAAGTACGCATAATGGGATATCTATGTCATCACAAAGGGTCATGCACAGAAGCAAGAAGGAGCCAGAAGCCTATTAACTTCAGTACTACTCAACTCAGAAATAACTCAGACAGGAAGAGATTCAAGCCCGGTGATATCCCCAAACCCATGAGCTTCTGGCACCTCTGACCACTCTACTTGTCAATTACTCTTCTTAGATACTGTATGCAGGAATTGCATAAGGCAAAATTCTTATCCCCATCAGAAGGTGGTAATTTTACCAAATAACTCAAATTCAGGGAGAGAAGGCATTGGTTAAAAGATTTGAGTGTGACTCTCAAGCTCAGCACCAAATCGCCTTGCCTCAGAAACCAAATCGAGTGGTAAAACCTGTCAAATGATGTTTACTTTTTCTCGAGGCACTCTGAGAGCTACTGAGAGATAGCATTCCAAAAAGTGCTATATATGCTAGTAGGAAGCACAGGATAAAAAATTCTCAATCACATTCTTTTCTGGGAGGCCATAACAGTAAGAGCTGCAGTACTAGGGACAAACTGAGACATATTAATTCATGGACACTGTGGATGACAGATGAATTTGTAATTCAGTCAGCTAGCAACCAGGAAATTCAGGTTAGCCAGTTCATCAACCAACTGATCTTAGGCATGTCAGGAGAAATACCAAGATTGATAGTAATCCAGAAAGCAAAAAATCCTGTCATTCCCTCTTATCTCCACCCTCACCCAGCTCACAAATGTGTTTGGTTGGGCAATCAAAACACAATCCGTTTGATGTTCTATTACACAGTAGGATAGCTATAGCTAATGACATTGTATTATATATTTCAAAATAGCTAGAAAAGAGGGTCTTGAAAGTTATTGCCATAAAGAAATGATAAAAGTTCAAGGTGATTGATATGCCAACTACCGTGATTATACAACATATGCATATATTGAAACATCACCACAGTATACCCCATAAAAATGTAAAATTATTATGTGTCAATTATAAAGAAAATATAAATTTTAAAATCTTTAAAATTGAAAAAAAACACACAATCCCAACTCTCTAATGACTAAACACCTGACTTTTGCTCTTTGAGTTCAAAAGTCTTCTAGATAGATATTCTTCCTGCATTGAATATGACATTCTCCTTCCTTCATTTCATTTAATGATTCTGGGTTCCCATCCCTAGGAATGTTCTCAGAGAAGAGGTGATGAAAATTAAGAGATTTGGGCCCTTAGTCACGAAGCAATTAGAGTCATTCACACTGAGCATTCTTCTGCTATAATAAAATTATAAGAACAAATCCCATAGAAACTTTTAGTAGCATGAAAAACCACAGGGCCCAGGGCCCAGGTGTCTCTCAAAAAGGGAGGAGCAAATGCAGATTATACCTTTATCTCAAACACTGGCAATACAACATCAGCTCATTGAACAACCCATTCCTGCTCAAGGAAAAATTAACAGATGCATAAAATTATTTTTATTTTGAAAATTCTGAGATTCCTCATCAATCATGTGCCAGCATATGTGCAAGGAAAAATGTAGTACTGATATCCAAACTAGAAAAGTCACAGAGAGAGCTATAGACATGAAATCCAAGGTTAGTCAAATCCCCCAAAACAAAGATATAAGGTATACTCTTATTGGGTACATTTGGCCCATCTTTGGAGTGGTCCTGACAGGACCAAAATAAATATCAGGATCAAAGTTAGCTTGACAAATTCATTATAATCCTCACTATTCTCCAGTGACACCTACCCAAACCTCAAGAATAGTTCAGAACTGGAACTCCCAGGATTTCAGAGCACTCGAGTTTAAGACATCTATCACAGTGTCAATGAACCAAAGAGACCAGGGACTATTTTTTTTCCTCAAGGAATTCTTGAGATTTCAGTGCAGGTCTGAGTTCAGAACAGATTCTGTTTTCCCTCCTCAGCTTTCTAAATTGGTAGTCCTTTGAAGCAACAATACCATATTACCCTGCAACAAATCTAACTAAAATGGCTACAAGATCAGGCATGCATGAAGGATTCATCCAGTGATTGCATTTAAACCACTGTGCCTTAGGATAAAATGAGATATACTTATTATGCGAATGCAAGTTTGAGATAGGAAAATGCTATAAAATGTTCATTGTTGGAATTGTTGCTGTTTTTTGATGTAGCAGTAATCAATCCAAGTGAACTGGTGATACAGTATGTGTGGCAAGCTTGGAGTTGATTTGGGACACAAAATTAAGTATCATTACAGAAAGCTTCAGAAATTGTGAGATATCACAAGGTAGGGCCTGAGATGTAAACAAGAGCTGAATTCCTTTTGTACCTAAACTTTAGTCACTCACCTAAGTTGAAAAGAACCAACCCAAGGATTGGTTCAAGGTTTAGCCACTGCTGGAATATTGGAAAAAATGAAGACATATATATGCAAATCAAATATTGAAAAACAAAATGTGAAAGTGTTGCCAAAATGGAACAGCAAAAAGTGTGTGTGTGTGTGTGTGTGTGTGTGTGTGTGTGAAATCATCTTATGTGTAGGAGAGTCTTGGGATAATGTCACACATTTGCTTTTGAATATTCTCATTATTGATTAGGCCAAGGACATAGACACAAAGTGAGGTATATAAGGCAAATTGGGATATGTGGTCACTCTACCTATATGGAGACTGGTGGAACTGTACCTTCAACTCAAATGGCTATGGCTGAAATAAAACTTAGATATGCATTCACCAAAAAAAGAATATTCTCATTACTATCCAATCTACACAGTGTGTGTATATATATATATATATATACACACATATATATCCCATTGTAAGAAACAGTCTCTCAGAAAATCTAATAGCAGTCCACTGATACTGTTTTCCTAGAGAAATGTGACAAAAAATTAAAACAGATGTTGTTCTAGCCAGGCATAAAGTGAGAATCAATTATGACTATTTCCTTTCCTAGAGTCATTTCATTTTGGAGAGCATCTAACTAAAACCCTTTCTCGATATAAATGAAAAGGCATTTCTTTGAGACACACTACTAGTAAATGATACATATCAGTCTGCATCCTGTGACACACTACTAATCCTCTGAGAATTAAATTGCCTCTATTTCAGTTACATAAATGTTTAATTTTTTTTCATCTTTAGCCATAGTAAGGTTTCCCAGAAAGTGTATTATCTCTGCAGATGTCACCACTCACCAATTAGGGAAGGCAGCAGTGCACAATTGCTAGTGACCTCTCTACATAATAGGGTTTGACACTTGGGTCTTCTGGGGAGGGGATGGATTAGACAATTTAATAGAATCTACAGTGACTAATTTTTTTCATGGAAAACATTTTGTTTTGTAGATCACGCATTTTTTTCTTTCGGATTCATTTCCAAAACCAAAACAAAAGCATTTAATGATGTTTACAGTGAAATGAAACAGCTGAAGACCAGCACATAATCACCATATTTTGTTTTCTCATCTTTAAATCTTTTAGCAGTAGGGCTTCCAGCTGAGTTTGAGTCTAGCTTCTCTCAAGATATAGCCAAGCATTCTGAAGCTTCACTGAGCCTAAACACCAAGTTGAATTCATACTTCCTAATTGAAAAAGACAGGCTGTTTGCATAGCATGTTTGCATCAGTAAAATATTGAAAATGACATTGGTGCCCAAGTCCATCTGAACATTCTGCCTTAGCTGAACTCTGCTAATGTTTTCATACCCTGGCTTCTACCTAGCACAGTTTAAAATAGTGCCTCTTCCTGAAGTATGCATGGCTGAGTTCACAAAAATACACTCTTCTTCATACATGAGGATGCCCCTCCTGACATGTGCTTTGAGGTGCCATTCACATTCGTGGAATGTTTTACATTCACTCAGCTGCACTCTCTCACCCTGGTCTCCCCTATGACCAATGGCATGGATTTGCATTGTAGCTATGGCGATTTGGCATAGCAGCTCCATAGGCAAAATGGGAAGTTTGGTACAAAATTTCTATCCCCAGTAAAGAGAACACAAGTAGTGGTCAAAGAACAGAGTCTCTTTCTGGGTAAAGCTAACCAGCCTGATAGGGAAATAAAACCCACTCTTTTGGTCTCATTAGTGCTGTGTTCTATGCAACTCAATTGATCAGCTGAGTTCATGTACTAAAGCAAAAAGAGGCATTTATTCCTGGAGAGGAGGCATCTGTTCATTTCCTATGTGCTCAGTGCAGTTATTACATAAGAGAATGTATGCTATATGTATATGCAGTCAGCTTTTAAAATGCTTGAACATTTTACAATCGTAGGGGATCTACTCGGGGAGGGTGAAGAAGAATTTGGCTAGGTGTCAGGACATCTCAAAAACCTGTAGATGCTGCTGAGGTGTGAGCTCAGTAGACACGTTGATAATACATTCATTACAGTAAAGTAGTACAGTGTGTCTGCAAACATTCTGGGTTCTTTGGGGTCAACTATTGCAACTTACATCCAACCAGCCCTTACCATGGTCAGGCATCTGGGATCCCATGGAAGTCACACTGGTGTTCAGCACATCGTTGACGGCAGTATCACAATACAGGCTCCGCTGGACATCATGCTCACTGTCAGTCTGGTCACTCTCCTCATGGCCACTATCCTTCAGGCTGTTGCCCTCTAAGTCCTTGAAGGTGGAGCTGCTGGGTTGAAGAAAGAATGATAATTTACGACTGTGATAGATCTGATTTTAAAAAATCTTTCTGAGCCAGGATGATGTCAGCTCTGTAATGAGTCCAACCGTGGCTCGATTGCCCAATAGGGAGAAGAGAAATTTCTGTTAAAGGTAATGGAAGTTAACATTGCAGAGAGGTTCCCACTACTGGAGACTGATGCAGCTAATATTTTTATTCACTTATCTTCAATGCATCACTATAGGCAAGGCGAGAAAATCTACAAATCTAAAACAACCACCTCTAAAGAATGTCATCATTTCAGAAGGTTTTTTCTCTTTTTGTACAAAGTAAAATAATAAATAATAATGTTTACTGAAGGATTACTGTTCGTGACACATTGTTTTAAGTGTTTGACATTAATTAATTTTTTAAATCATCATGACTGTATAAGAGAAAGGTGTTACTAATATTCCCATTTACAGATGAAAAAACAGAAGTACACAGAAGTTGAATAACTTGCCCAGGGTCACACAGCTGGTAATGTAGCAGATATAAAACCAAACCCAAGTAGTCCAGCTTCAGGGTCTTCGTGGAACCTTAACCACTATGTACATTGCCTCTCCAAAGATGTCTACCGATCAACTATAAAAAGAAAAAGTATCAGAAATTGAGGTGGTGCAATTAAAATAGGAAGGATTAACAGGATCAGAAGACCATGACAGTTTTAACTGAGAAAGAGGAACAGATTCAAAGAAAAAAAGGAGAGGCAGGAACTGAGGAGAGCCTTGGTGCATGGAAGGTGTGATGGTTACTTTTATGTGTCAACTTGACTGCACCATGGGATGCCCAGATAGCTGTTTAAACATTGTTTCTGGGTATGTCTATGGGGGTGTTTCCAGAAGAAATTAGCATTTGAATTGGTGGACTGAGTAAAGCAGACGGCTCTCTACTATGTGGGTGGGTATCATCCAATCTATTGAAGGACTTAATTGAACAAAAATGGAGAAGAAGGTTAAATTTGCTCTTTGCCTTACTTACCACTTGAGCTGAGACATCAATCTCCTGCCCTCAGTGCTCCTGGTTCTCAAGGCTTCAGACCCAGACTTGAATCTACACTCTCGGCTCTCTGGTTCTTGGGCCTTCAAACCATATCATCAGCTTCTCTGATTCTCCAGCTTACAAATGACTGATTGTGGGACTTCTCAGCATCCACAATCATGTAAGCCAATACCTCATAATAAAACTCTTTCTAGATAGATATAGATATAGAAATGCCTATTAGTTCTGTTTTTCTGAAAAACCCTAACTAATAAGAAGGTGAGATAAAAGTGAGAACCAGAGAGTGAGCATTAAATAACTGTGGGTATAGTTATACTAAGAACATGAACACGTTCAGCACAAGAGTTTGCAGGTAAATTTTTTTTTGCATTTATTAAATCAATCCACCACACAATGCACTGAGCATACTATCCAAGAACTCCACATCATTTCTCATGAAACAGAGAATAATACATAAGGTACATCTATAGGGGACCCACCTGCTATTTCTAATACTTTGTATGCCTGACAGAATCTGCAGCTGTGCTACACCATGGAGCATAAATTATGCATCTGAAATACCTAGTGGATGGTGAATCCATTCCCTAGTCAGTGAGAAAGCAGCAAAGGTATACTCAAGAAAATGTGTTGTTGTCTCAATAAAAGAGAATGGCACGCTAGTGAATTAAAACAAGCCCCAACAGACCTACTGTGCCTCTGAAAAAAGAGCCCTGTGGAGATGACACTGCAAACTCAATTGATCTGATCAACCTTGAACATTCACAGGCTTGGCTCTCTGAGACTTTCATAAGAACATTCAGTACATATGATGAAGAGCTACACAATGGACACAATGGATGCATTGTCACTCTTCACACTTGGTCAAGAGGAATCACAGCAGATTTTTAACATATGACCAACCTACACGTAGAATGCTTGCTGACCTGAATATAAAAAGAGAAAGATCAAGAGGGCAGTAACTGGAAAGCCATAATTATAAGAAAACGAAGAGTAAGAAAGTGAAGCATTGACCTGTTAGCTAATTATTTTCAGAAAGGATAACTAGGCATCAACTGCACTAAAACTAAAATCACTCAATAGGCCAGCTCACTCAGCATCTTCAAATTGTGTCACACAGCTAACTCAGCCCTATGGACCCACAAGGATGCAGTTCTATTAAAAAACAAATTATCCTGCAGTTCTTTTATGGTAAAAAAGGCCAATTGGAAACACATGATTTAAAGTGTTTCACCGTTTTTAGTTTTATGGCACATATTCTGGGGTTTCTACCTGCAAATACTATTCCCAGCATTTAAATAGATTCAAAGTTTGTTTTTTAGAAAAAAAACTTGGCCCCTGCCTACAAGCACCCATCTACCTCCAGAGAAAAGATAATATTCCATTTTTATAACAAACGTTAATTTTTTTATGCTGTATATCTGATATCTGAAAATTTCCTTAATCTACCACACAAAAATTGTCACTTTAAGCCAGAGAATTCTACTCTGATTTGACTACATTTCAGCAGTTGTCAATTTGCTTGAAACATATGATGGTGAAGGCTATAGCATAAGGGCAATGTAATTAACCAGCCGTTAGAGCAGGGCTTCTCAACCTTGGCACTATTGACATCTTGGGACCCATAATTCTTTGTTGTGGCTGTCCTGTGCATTGTGAAATGTTTAGCAGCATCCCTGGCCTTTACCTACTAGATGCCAGTAGTGACCCTCACACGATGTAAAAAACCAAAAATGTTTCCGGAGAGACATTGCCAAATCACCCTCAGCTGAGAACAACTACTCTAGATTCTTTAAACTTGATTTCTATAAAAGACTGCAGTGGAAGGAGCACTGAACTTGGAGTCATTAGGACAAATGATAATTCCTAATCTGCCACTTCATCTATGTGCCCCTGGGCCTGATATCTAATGTCTTTGAGTCTCAATTTCCTTGTCTGTAAAATGCACTTGCTAAAACCTTCAGAAAGTCATTTGGAAGACCTAATGGGACACTGTATGTGAAGTACCAGATACACATAGATGCTCTGTAAGTGGTTATTGTTTACTATGATCATTATTCTCTATGGTAATGCCTTCACTGAGTTACAATTAAATATTATGTCCATGGTCTTTTATAGGATTAGTATGGGAAATTTATATTTCAGGAACTTTTCTATATCTTCTGTAGTCACACACTGTCCATTATATTAATTTCTCCTAACACTCAAGAACAGAAAAAAAATAGTTCTCCTGTCAAATATCTATCCTTCCTTTACTGAATAATGAAAACTATGTGACCTGATGTACTTACCATTTTGTCTTGGCTTCTCACAAGCTTCAAGGTAAACATAATGTTTAATTGCAGTGAGTTATCTCCCTGCATGCCCGGGATCTCTATCTCACTTCTAATTGGTTTTGAGTCTGCCTCTTTAAAATTTGATCATCCATTTTACATGCATCTGAATGTTATATACC
Organism: Lepilemur ruficaudatus; assembly: GCA_963574885.1. Taxonomy (NCBI): domain Eukaryota; kingdom Metazoa; phylum Chordata; class Mammalia; order Primates; family Lepilemuridae; genus Lepilemur; species Lepilemur ruficaudatus. The sequence goes on from CAUYRT010028684.1 coordinate 77,530, forward strand.
ACCTCAGAGCTGTTGTTTTTAGGTAGAAAGGATAGAAATAATAAAACAGCAAAGGGTTAGCTAGTAGGATGTAAGGGACTGGTAGTGTGAGCACTAGAAGTTGTGTATTCTCAGAAGAAAAAGCAAGAGGTGTAACATCTCTCCCAACCCTTGAAATAGTTAACTCATTTAAAGATCTGTTTGCCCATCTGACAAACTAAGTACCTTTTGCTCTGATCTTGTAAGGGCATTTAGTAGCTTAATGAATGGATTTGTGTAAGGCAGTTTAAGACCCAGTGAGCAAGATGCTGCAAATTGTAAAACAACCCGGCAAATGGCTACTCACCTAAAACAAATAACAATTTATGCCAGGCATAAAAAATGCTGATTTCACTTGCTTTATTACCTGTGTACCTCTTGGGAGATGAAAGACTTGTAAAACAACTTTTGTGGGACTATAAATTAGGGATACCTGTTTGCAATAGTATTGTAAATGTAAATGTTTCTATTACTGCTCTAGTGGCCAACAGAAGGACGGATATGTTTGAAAACACCTAGAACAGGGTGCTGCACACAAGAGTTATTCAGCAAATGCTTGATGAATGAATATGACACAAATTCCGACCTGTATTTATCCTTTAAAATATTAGAACTCTTTTCCAAAAGACAGAAGAATCTGAACAGAAAAAGGTCATATGTTCCTACTAGGTGATACCACTTATGCAGGGAATGCCACCTGAGTTTAAGAATGAGAAGAAAGAGAGAATCAAAATATTCTTGTAACTGTATTTTAATAATGTAAAGAAAATCCTAGTTTCTGGACCGCCTATATCACCCTGGGGACCTGTTAAAACTGGAGATTCTCTAGGGATGGAGCTAGATAGAGATTCTGCATTTAACAAGCCTCCCAGGTGATTCCAATGCAAATCAAAGTTCAGAGATCACTGGCTTAAACGAAAGTTTAGAGCTAGTTTTTAATGGAAAAATGACGAAGTTTACCTCAACTTCGCTCATCCATTCATTCAATAAACATGTACCAAGCACTAGTTACTACATACAAGGCGCCATAGAAGATGCTGCAAAACCCCAGGACAACTTGGGTGGAAAAAGAAAGCACTGGGCATGGTTTAGGAAGCCAATGTTCATTTTCCTTTCCACATTGCTTCTGTGCCTTGTTCATTTCCTATTTCATTTTCTTTGAGCTACAGCCTCATGCCCTGCTTGATTTTGTTCCAAAAGCACCACAGGAGTGGCTATCAGAGAGCAGCACAGAAAGCAGGCATGAGGAAAGAACGTTGCAGCAGGGGCAAAGTATCACCGCTGGCTTTCCTTGCTCTGAGAAGATAGCAAGGAAACAACCATAGCAGGAAGGAAGTCCATCCAGAAAAAAATTCCGAACTATCTTGGCTTATTAATCATGGACTCTCACACAAACCTCCGTGGGTACACCCGCAGGTTGCAAGTGACATTCTGAAGATGGAAAAAAAACACTACCGAAATATGATGCTAGATTACTCAGTGAAGAAAGTTATAAGAAATGTGTCTTATATTCTCCTTTTCCCTTTCAGATCCTTCTCGACCTTGATTTGTGCCTGTGAGGACCCCCTTGTCCTCTGGCTTTCCGATGGGTTTTGCCTTTGGATGGTACCAGCAGAGCAGAGGGTGGGACGAGAGTCGTGTCAGGATATTGATTGTCTCTGCTCTCTTCCTGCAGGGTCACTTCATGAGGACTGGATCCCTTGACCGACTAGAAGTCACTGTAACTCTCAAATCAATGTTCTCTCCATGCTCTTTTTCCTGGTTCTTTCAGAAGTATTTTTAGCTCCTCCAGGGCCAGAATACTGCAGTAACCCTTCAGATTCACTAACCTTACCCAGGCTTTTGTAAATAGCCCCCTTTGTCAATAAACGTTCCTCAAGCCATTCTAATTTGGGGGTGCCAACTGTTTCATGTTGGAACTCTGGCTGATGCAGGAAAGCATTGGTAGCTGCTGTTCAACTACCCAAGGTAGACAGATGTGAGAGAAGAAATGATGCTTATGTGTAAATGGTCTGGCCAAGAATGCTAACTACTGCTAGGAAATGCCAAAAAGAAGAGCACAAGAAACATTCTTGGATAAGTAGCAGAAAGTGAACAGAGGAAGAGAAAATTGATAGGAAAACACATTCTCAAAGTTGACCTGAAATTGGATTAGCATTCAAAGAAACAGGCTTGATAGTAAAATTAATACTAATAATCTGATTCAGAATTTCCTGGCCAGAAGCTTTTTCCATGCATGTAAATGGATCTTCAAGAAACCACACACAGGGAAACCCCTTTCAAACATTGCTGTGAGCTATTTGAACAGGCTTTGCACGATTTTATCACCTGGTGTTAGTCACCACTCTCTCTTTTTTTTATTGTTTAAAGGATGTTTGTTAGTCTGTCTCTGAGTCTCTTATGGATTTATTCTTTTTTTTTTTAACATTTTCCACACATTTTACATTTAACATGATAGTCCCCAGAACAGCATAATACACAAGATTCCGTATATCTTTCTGGGTATTGTGTTTTGTCTAAACTCAATTGACTCCATAAATTCCAAGGCCTGTGTGGTTTTCCAAAGCCCTTGTGGTTCCATAAACAGAACTTGGCAAAAATGTTATGTGTCCCCAAGCTTTCAGTTGTTTCCTCTTAATCAAGGTGGTCTCTGGTGAAAACCACTGTCTTTAATTTCAGGCAATGTCAGGAGACCTTTCCACCAAGAGCCTGTTAAGCCTAGGTTGTGCCTTTTGTGTGTATAAACAAAAAACATATAAAGGAATTAATCAAAATCAGAGGCTCCCAGTAAGTCTCAAAGCTGCTGCGGAAATATATGTATCTCAAAAGCAAAATGTTTGAACATAAGTTTTCATATCATCAGTCTGCCTTGTAAACTGGATATTCAGGGCTGACCTAAGATGTGAGGGACCCCAGGAGTCTTAGCTTTCTGCCAGGCTATGAAAATCAGGCTCGTAGGCCGGGCACGGTGGCTCATGCCTGTAATCGTAGCACTCTGGGAGGCCGAGGCAGGAGGATTGCTTGAGCTCAGGAGTTTGAGACCAGCCTGAGCAAGAGCAAGACCCTGTCTCTACTAAAAATAGAAAGAAATTAGCTGAACAACTAAAAATATACATAGAAAAAAATTGCCAGCATGGTGGCGCATGCCTGTAGTCCCAGCTACTCAGGAGGCCGAGGCAGGAGGATCACTCAAGGTCAGGAGTTTGAAACCAGCCTGAGCAAGAGCGAGACCCCGTCTCTACTAAAAATAGAAAGAAATTAATTGGCCAACTAAAAATATATATACAAAAAATTAGCCTGGCATGGTGGCACATGCCTGTAGTCCCAGCTACTTGGGAGGCTGAGGCAGGAGGATCCCTTGAGCCCGGGAGTTTGAGGTTGCTGTGAGCTAGGCTGACGCCACGGTACTCACTCTAGCCCGGGCAACAGAGTGAGACTGTCTCAAAATAAATAAATAGATAAATAAAGTCAATCACGCTATTTTCGTGATGGCTGTGGTGCACCATCGGAGTTTATGGCAGTGATGAAGTGTCTAGAACTAGGAGCCAGCTTGTAGGTTAGGCTCTGGGAGCCCTGGGCCGTAGGTGCCGTACTGTGTTGTGGCTGGTGGGCACTTTGGCCAAGTCTGAGAATTTGCCAAGTTGACTGTTTGACTTGGCATGTGACAGTCAGAGAGGTTGAATTCTGTCCCTTTGCAAAGGAAGCTTGGTGGATTTCTAGCATTCTCTTTTATAGAGCGTAGGGGTGGCGTGGGCAGAATGGTTACAAAGTGTATGGGGACATTGGGGCCTGCCAAATCCACTCTCTTGTCCTAAACTGGACTTGGAGGTGTCTGGCAGGTTTGTGGGTAGGCAACACTGACCTTGCCGCTCACCTGGGTACTCGCTAGCCACTATGGATTTGGAACTAGGTAGACCCTTTAGTATTCTGGACACCACCGGTTTAAATAGACCTCTGTCGCTTGTTCCCAGTCTTCTCTTACCAGCCTTGGAGGATCCTTGGGGATAAAGGTGGCAGAGGTCATCTGAGGCTATAGGTCTGTCCTGTGGTGTGGTGGCTGGTGGACACTTTGTTTGGTGGTGAGCAGGTGGCCAGCCTTGCCTCCTAGGAAGTGCCCAAGTGCCACAGGGGCACCTTCCCTGGGGCGTGGGAGGACTAAAGTTGAAAACTGGATCCTCCACCAGGCCACGTTATGGTCTGTCCCGCTTTGGTGAGATTTCTGCTATCCTAGTTGCTGCTAATTGAACAGAATGGTCTGTGTCATCCTGGATATTACAAGGATAAGTTACCGTGAACATACTGTGGGTGGATTTTGTTTGGATTTCAGGACCATGAAATTCTTTTCCCACAGGCCTCAGTCTCCATTTGAGTGGGGGCCTCCTGGAATGCTCCTCCCTGTGGGTGCTCTTGAACAGCAGCAGCAGAAAAGAAAAATATCCTGGAAAGCGAGATACCGGTTCTCAGGCCGGACTCCTGGGGCAGCACCTATGCAGGTTCCCAGATTGCTATAGTCAGTGGGTTATTCACCAGGACCTGTTTGAAGACAGGGCAGATGCCTGGATGGGGAAGTAAATTCTGGTCACCGGGCCTTCAGGAGGATGCTGCTCTGCAGAGTCTTGGGGTAATTTACTGGTCTTTGCCCTGCTGGCGAATGTGCAGATCAGGGTTGGTGCCTGTGCTGTCACAAAGTGGCCACCTCTGCCTGAAGTGACTTGAGGGCTCTTCCCATGGCGTGGAGAAGGTGTTCACCTGGGGGCTTTGCTTTTGATCCTGTGACACACCTGTGGCTGAGGCCTGGAACCACTCAGAGGTAATAGGTGCTCTACCCATTGGTGAAGGGAGGATTCTCACCTTTCCCCAGGTGACAGGTGTGTGACAGGTGAGGTGTTACTGCTTTTTGTTTTTTCCTAGCATATTATGGGGGTACAAATGTTTAGGTTATGTATGTTGCCCTTGCCCCCCAGGTGTTATTGCTTCTTGAAAACCAAACTTGGAAACTTGCCATAAGAATAGAACGGCTGGAGGTTTTACTTCTAGGTGTAAAATGAAAAAACCTGGTAGCTGACTGTAAAGCAAATATAGCTGATTGAGATGTTGCACAACGTAGAGGCCACTCGGGTGGCGATTTCTTGGGGGTAAGGCTGGCTGCCGTTGGAACTCTTGGTGTTCTGCCGCGATGGAAGTGGTGTCTTCTGCAGGAGGGGCTCTTTATTTATTTATTTTTTTAGAGACAGGGTCTCCCTCTGCTGTCCAGGTGGGAGTGTAGTGGCATGATCATAGCTCACTGTGACCTCAGATTCCTGGGCTCAGCGATCCTTGTGCCTCAGCTTCCTGAATAGCTGAGATTACAGGTTTGCGCCACCATGCCTGGCAGCGCCTCATCATGGTGGGGTTTTTCATGATCCTTTCTCCCAAATTTTCCTTATTTTCACTGGTTCTGGCAACTCAGATGCTCCCTCCTCAGACTCTTCCCACTTATTAGTGTCATCCCAGGAGGACTGTGAGTTTTTGGTCACAGGTCACACAGGGGCACATGGAAAGGAAATGACCCACTTGCTCAAGGCAAACTAGATGGGAAGCCCCCAGACAATCATATTCACCTCTCTCTTAGTCTCTTCTTGACAGAGAGATAATTGGGGTGCTTTGGGCATTTCTGATCTGAAATGATTGGCTAACACCCTCTGCCTTCTTGTTCCAGTTGGGTACTACAAGTGGTGTCTCTTGGTGTTTTTTTTTTTCCATGCAGCATCTGTGGACTCAGCCTGGCAGACAGCTGCCCAGTGTGGCGCTCCCGTGGGCCTGGCTCTGTCTACAAGATAGGGGGGCTTGGTGCTCAGAACTCAAGGAGGGGACGTAGTTAGCATTTTCCTCTTCAGTGACGTTGATTGGTGGGCACTATTGAGCTGGTTGTCTGGAGTCTCCCTTGTCTAGAGTTGAATGTGACTGGAGTTTAGGGCTCACACCCTTGTGGGCCTGTGTGAGGCTCCCCGCGTCTTGTTCCAGGGAGTGGATTTGGGATTGGCTGTGATGTCTCTGGCTTCCACTTAGAAGAAAAGTTTGTGCCCAAGACGAGCTAGTCATCTTCACCGTTCACCCAACAGGCGTTTCTTGACTCCCTTGGCTGTGGTACAAGGCTGGAACAGGTATGTCCCCAGGGAGGTAGGGTGCTTCTGCAGCTAAGATCTGGGGTGTGGCTGGCATTCTTGGGGTCCATCCTAAGGGTTTCCAGTGCTTTTTCATGCAGCTTATTTGGAAGTGGAGGGAAGGACTGTTGGTAGTGGAGCACGTCAGGGGCATGGCTGGGCTGGGAGCAGGGTTCCAGAGCCATGCTTAGTTTTGATGCTTTGGATATACCAGGCTCATTGAGTTAGTTTTCTACACACTTTCGCCCCGAAGGGTTAAAGTGATGCAGGTGTCTCTACCATGAGGGTGTTACGCTGAGTGAAATATGTGAGACTCAGAAGGACACCTACTGTGTGATTCTACCTAAATTAGGTCCCTAGAGTTGTCAAATTCCTAGGGATTCTAGAAAGTAGAATGGTGGGTGCCAAGGGCTGTGGGGAGAAGGGGTTGTGGAGTTAGTGTACAAGCGGGACAAAGTTTCAGTTGGGGAAGGTGAAAAAGTTCTGGAGATGGGTGGATGATGGTTGCCCGACAGTATGAATATATTTAATGCCACTGAACTGTACACTTAAAATGGTTAAGATGGAAGTTTTATGTATGTTTTACCACAGTAAAGAAAAAAAAATTGAACCTTTCGAAAGGTTTCAGAAATATCCTGCATCCTGTGAGAATATGTATTTTATCCTCTAAGAATTAGCTCAGGGAGAAAGGGACAAAGGCACTCACTCATGGCCTGCCTTGTGCCAGTTACTAGGGGGGATTTAAAAAACCGCGTATGGTTCTAGAAGGCTCATTGTAACATCATCTTGGGAGCAGAGCGTTGGAGCACAGAGATTCTGTGGGTTTTCTTCAGTCCCTGGAGGGATGGGACCTGGATATGCTTCCTCTGGCTTGGTAGGGTGATCCTAGGACCTGAAATCTGCAGGAAATTTAGGGAGAGTCTGTTCCAGGGCACTGCTCGGGGATTGCAGTTAATTCTCATTTTCCTGTAGGTATAGTATTTGTCAGTGAATTCCCTTAATATGGCACATTGATATTTTTATTGGTGTGTTTATATAGGAGAGGAGAAACCAGTTCCTAGATCCTCATTATTAACTTAGAAGTCATTTCCTCTTTTGTTCTTATGGCATTTTCTTCAGGTGTCCTTTTAATATTGCAATGCATCAAGCATCCTGACTATTAAACACTTAAACATTCTAATAGTTCTTAAATTCTCAGCATCGTCTACATGTAGACATCTGATTTCTGGGCATTTTCAGTATGGGGGCTGGTGTGCTGTTTTGAACTGCTGTGTGCACTGCCTGGGCAGCCACTGGGGAGCAAGGGTAGAAACACTGGAAGCATCCAGATAGAGGATCCAGATGAGGTATTTTGAGAAACAACATTAACCATAGTAGTGAAAGTAAGAACTAGTGGCTTCTGTTTGGTGCCTGGTGCCAGGGCCAGTCACTTGGTCCTCAGGATGGTCACGAGGGTGTGGTTGTGGAGTCCAAGCTTTCCAGGTTCAGGGCAGGGCTCTGGGTCCATGCGAGGACTATAACTGGGGGTTTTAGGGTGGGGTACTGAAACTCACCAACAGGAAAGGAGGAGGAGAATGCAGGGTGTGGGCACCACCGGCACTGCGGTAGCTCTGGATTCTCAGTGGTGGCCAGAGGGAGGCCGCTGTGGCCTCTGGAACCTTGGGACAGCTATGTGAGGGAGGTGCAACGAGCAGCTCCACCGCCGGGAAGCCCTGGGCTCACCCCAGGGGCTGTGCAGTTACTGTGGCCTTGCCTATCTCCATGTGGCGTCTTCCTGGCATTGACTCGCTATTCTAATTAAGGGCAGAGTTTATGTTGTTGTTTTTGCCTTAAGACTGTAGTGGAAACCTCGTGGTTGGGTACTGACACCTCACGCAGGATGCCATTTTGCCACATCCTCCTCTGTGTCCATTGGGTGTTGGATGGGGAGATGAGCAAGAGCTCTTTCTCTGTGGGGCGTGTAGCCTTTGAGAAGAGAACGTAGTGGGAAACTCAGCGTCAGATGGCTAGTTTTGGGGCTGCTTGGGGAGAGCTGGCCTGAGTAACAAGCACTTGAACCCAGAGGATAGGTGGGAGGAAAAGGAGGAAGGAAGGGCTCTCCCTGCCTACAGACAGCATGTGCAAAGGTACTGCAGTGAAGGCAGGCGTGGTGGGTCTGAAGAGGAGGCCAGGAGGTTGGCCCGGGAGCATGGAGTGTGTGTGCTTGTGAACATGCGCATATGTGCACCCAGGGTGGGGCCTTGAAAGCCACGGTGAGGTGCTGTGAGCACTGGGGGGATTTAGGGGCATTAGGAATGGCTGTGTCCGCTCAGGGTGGGGAGTGGACGCACCCTCCCTCAGCGAGGCTATGGTTACCAAAGCCAAGGGATGACAGGCAGGGGCAGACCAGGGTCCTCGAGGGTACATACTGGCTGCCACCCTCGGGGGTGTCTAAGATTGAGAGCAGAGATGGGAACTCTGCAGCCCCTGTTGCCAGCTCTGGTTGCCAAGGATGGGCTTGTGCATCCAGCCTTACTGTCGGCTCCTTGGCCCTCCTGGGGCAGGTTCTTTGCATCTCTAGTCTGCCAAGTCATACTCTTCCCCACTCCGTGGGGACACGGAGGTTGATGAGGCTCTGTGCCTTGGGGAGAGCAGGTACTTCTTATGTCCTGTGGGACTGATCTGAGCACCTCCTCACCGTGCCTCTCTCCTGACTACTTGTCAGTGGCGTGCTGCTCTGGCTAGGGTCACCTCTGTCCCTTTACTGAGAGCCTTTTAAATGCTCAGCACAGCCCATCAGGGACACAGTTTCCTCTGGGGTCATCCTTCAAGACTCAGTGTTTATGGTTTTGGGGCCTTTAGGTCTCTGTTGCTTGGCTCTTCTGTAGACAGAAAAACCTTAGACAGTGTAGTGTGGTCAGCGTGGCTGTGTCCAAGGAAAACTTTATTTACCAGAACAGGCAGCAGACAGTAGTTAGAAAACTTAATCTGTGACCCAAGCTAATCCTTCTCCAGCCAACACACATTGGAACAGCATGGCCTCTGGTCTTCATCAAGATGCTCCACTATTGCCCTGCCTCAGTTTCTCCCTTTTTGATAGAGCCTGGCAGTTCCTCTCCTTGACATTTTGGCGGTGCATTTGCTAGGACTATTAGCAGAGGGGGTCTGTGCAACCCTTGTGAAGGGGGCACTCAGGTTTTAGAGGACAAGTAAACTTTGTAGACCTAGGGGGAGGGATGGGAGAAGGTGCAGAGTGTCACTGGGTTTCATCTGGAACTTTATTGGGCCTAATGTCATGTTCCCAGGATTGGATTGGAGCCAAGGAGGCAAATATTTGGTTGCAGGCCTGGTTGAACAATTTTAGAGGCAGCCCAAGTGCTTGATGACTGTGGAGGTGTGCAGCAGCTTCTGTAGGGCTGGGTCTGTGGAAGGGACAACAGGGGGCTCCCTGGGGGCACCTTGTAGAGCCCAGGTTTCCCCATCATGTGCCAAAAGCCCCAGAGGTGCTGTCCTTGTACTGGCCATGGTGCCAGCGTCTCCATGGGACCGGAGCTCCCTAGACATGGCCAGTGTCTGGCCGTGCCTCCTTCCCTCAAGTTAAAAGGAAGCTGACTGCACCTGCCTGAGCTCGAGAGGATAAAATGGCAACTAAGGACTTCTGTTGCCCAAAGTGCAGTGACTTTATTTCATGTAAATCACCATGGCTACCTTCTCTCCAAGTGTGATTTTCCCTCAGAATGGGGAGTCGTAGGGTCGCGTGCGCGCGTGTGTGTGGAGTACCCAGGTGCAGGGTCAAAGCCAAACCATAATGATTTATCAAGGGAGCAGAAGAGTCTCTCATGAGTTGGTAATTGTGTACTTAAGGGTTACTTGATACTGTTTTAAATGTATGGGTTGGAAATAAAAACAGTAAAAGCTCTCTGAACCCGGCCAATGTGGGGTGGATGGCAAAACAGTCCAAATGATAGATCAGTGAAAAGTGATTAGAATTCATTTTAAGGACATGCTCCTGGTTCTGATAATGCTAAGTGGTCTGTGCTTGGTTGCAGCTCCTTTGTGAATCTCGTACTGATTATATTGAGAGGCCGTTGCTGTGGGCTCCTCAGATCGGTGCCTTCTCCTTCAGTGTTAAACCTTCCCTGCTCGTTCATTCAATAAATATTTATCGAGCACCAGTTATGTGTCAGACACTGTTCTAGGTGCTTGATGTAAAATCAGGCGTCAGGCAGACAGACACCCCTGCCCTTGTGGCATTTACATTGCTGGGTGAGAAAGTCCTTAGACGACACAGTAGCCATGTTGTGTAGCGCGTGGGAAGGGGCCGGTGCTGTGGAGGAGGAGGATCAGGGTAGTGGGGTGGACAGGGAACAGTGGGTAGGGTGGGCCTCTGCAAGGGAGACATTTGAGCAAAGATGAGGATGTGTGGCACACGGAGGGGTCGGCAGTCTGCTGGGAGAGTACTTGAGACACAGGGAGCAGCTAGTGCGGACACCCTAGCAGCTACCGTCAGGGCAGACCAGTATGCAGAGACATTCCTGATAAATTCCGTGGAGCCGAATACGGGCTGGGCATTTGTTGGCAATAGGGATTATTAAGTTTTCAGGTGTCAGTAGTTACTTTTTAAAGGTCATTTTCAATTTGGGATGCAGATTGAAGAATTGATTGCTGAAGTGACATGGTAGCTGGGATTTTGTCTAAAATATTGAAAGGCTCCAAAGTGGGAGGGTTCCTGGTGCGTTGGAGGCGTGGCCAGGGGGCGTGTTTGGCTGGAATAGAGTGAGCAAGCAGACAGGTGGGGGGTGGGGAGCGGGCTCTAGGAGGGCCTCTGGGGCCGGGAGAGTACAGGGCTTCCCTCCGGGTGAACTTTGAGCAAGGAGTGAAAGCAGGGAGTACAGTTCGGAAGCCTCTGTACCAACAGGGAGGACAGTGTGGCATGTAGAGGTGTGAAGAGTAGTTGGACTCTAGATGTGTTTGGTGGCAGAACCAACAGGCTTTCCTGATGGATGGCTGGATGGTGGGAGGAGTCCGTCCAAAAGGGCAACTCCAGATTTCAATCCAAGTGACTGCAAGAATGAATTTGCCCCAAGTTGGACTAGAAAGTTGTGGTAGAGTGCAGAAGTCTGAGGTTACCTTAAAACAGCTTGCCTGTTTATTGTGCAGTACACCTGATGCACTGTATGTGCTGTGATTTGACCTTCCTCCATGCAGGGGTACTTTACCCCTCCAGGAAGATGCTGTCTCGTGTGTGTTGTGGTCACACAGAGTAGGGTACTTGGATCTTTGTCGAATATTAGTCATCTGCATATGCGTGGATCTATTCTGATTGTCGGTCTACTTGTGTGTCTTTGTGTCCATATCACGTCGTCTTGCGGTAGCTTTGTGCTAAGTCTTGAAGTCAGTTAAGGTAAGTCCTCCAAGTTTGTTCCTGTTTTTCAGTGTCGTTTTCATTATTGTGGGTCCTTTGCCTTTCCACGTAAATTTTAGAATCAACTTGTCATTTCTATAAAAACATCTCCTGGGAATTTTTAATTGAGATTTTTATTTTTTATTTTATTTATTTATTTTATTTATTTTTTTTTTGAGACAGAGTCTCACTCCATTGCCTGGGCTAGAGTGCCGTGGCGTCAGCCTAGCTCACAGCAACCTCAAACTCCTGGGCTCAAGCGATCCTTCTGCCTCAGCCTCCCGAGTAGCTGGGACTACAGGCATGCGCCACCATGCCCAGCTAATTTTTTCTATATATATTTTAGTTGGCCAATTAATTTGCTTCTATTATTAGTAGAGACGGGGTCTCGCTCTTGCTCAGGCTGGTTTCGAACTCCTGACCTTGAGCAATCCGCCCGCCTCAGCCTCCCAGAGTGCTAGGATTACAGGCGTGAGCCACTGCGCCTGTTTTAATTGAGATTGCATTGAGCCTGTAGATCAATTTGGGAGAGAATTGATAACCTT
>CAUYRT010028686.1:0-34323 GCA_963574885.1 Lepilemur ruficaudatus
TTGAATAAACAGAAGTTTATTTATGTATTTATTTAGAGACAGTCTTGCTCTGTTGCCTGGGCTAGAGTGCCGTGGCATCAGCCTAGCTCACAGCAACCTCAAACTCCTGGGCTCAAGTGATCCTCCTGCCTCAGCCTCCCAAAGTCCTAGGTCTAGGATTACAGACATGAGCCACTGTGCCTGGCCTGAATAAACAAAATTTATGTAAACATGGCATCCTTGTGCAGACTCAGTGGAGCATGTTTGCTGTAAGACAGGCTGACATCCCCGGAGCTGAGACGAGTGGAGGAACAAAGGACGGATTAGTCAGGATGCAGCCGGAGACGTTACTATCTGTGGGATCTCGGACCCAGTCCTGGGGATGTGCGGGACCTGCCTGGGGGCAGGGGCAGAAGGCTCAAAATAGAGTGACGAATGCATGTGTGTCAATCATCCGGTCTTATCTCGGGCTGCCAGAGCAAACACTGTAGACTGGGTAGCTTAAACAACAGCAGTTTATTTTCTCACAGAGGTGGAAGCTAGAAAGTCCCAATTCAAGGTTCTGGGTATTTCAGTTGCTGCTGAGGGTCCTCTGTCTGACTTGCTAATTTCATCATGAGGGCCCCACTCTCATGACTTTACGTAACTCTACCTACCTCCCAAAGGCTCCATCCTCAAATGCAATTACGTTAGGGGTTTGGGCTCCAGTGTATGAATTTTGAAGGAAGACAGACATTCAGTCCGTAATACAACCAAAGCAAGATTGTTGGAAGTGATGTAGGACAAATGGTTGATTCCTTAGTTAAGCTGCAAGGGAGACTTTAATGCAGAGGAGGGCGAGCTTATATCAAAGACTCAGGCTTACCAAGCATGGCACGGAGCACAATGCATAGGGCTCCTGAGTAAGTGAACATAATGTAAAAAATTTGACAAGGCCGTTGAGGAAATTTAAACACTGGATATATGACGATATTAAGAAATCATTGTTAAATGCTTTTGCGTGATAGAGATATTGTGGTTATGTTTTAGAAGGCCGTCTTTATTCAGTGTCACAAAGGGAAATGTTTACAGCTGCATGAAATGCTGTTTTTAAAATAACCCAGTGATGTGAGGAGTGGGTGGGCAATAGATGAAACAGCGTCGGCCCTGCACGGTTTAACTGTTGAGCTTGGGTAATAGACACATGGGGGTTCATTTTACTGTTCTCTCTACTTTTGTGTATGTTTTAAATTTTCCCAACTTGAAGGTTAAAAATGTAACAGAAGCCACACTGGACATGAAGCTCAGCATTTCAGAGCTCAGAGGTGTGTGGGTTAAGGAACACAAGAAGATAAGATTTTTAAGACCCCAGATTCTGAGTTTTCTGACGAGAACAACCCAAGACTCTCTATTTGCTTCTACAGGTTGTGTGAAATGTATTTCAATTATGAGACAAAACTTGCCTTGGAAGCGCTTCGAGAAGAAAAGCCCGAGTTGGCCGTTGTCTTCGAGCCATCATGGTAGGGATGGGCCAGGGCTGCGGATGCCGGTGTTCCGAGGCCCCACTGCCAGGCGTCCACAAGGGGCACCCCCATCCGGCAGGTCAGCCGCAGCCCTGTGGTCCTTCCAGCTGTGCCAGGGAGCAGAAGCTGGCCGAAGATGCCCTTGTGTGGGGCCCGTGCCTCTCCTTTGCCTCTGGGCGAAGGTACCAAGGCAGGAAAGTCATCCATCACAGTGCCTCAGTCGGAGGGTGCTCCTCATGGGGACCTCATGTAATTAACTCAGTTAACAAAACAGTGTCTCTGTCTCTCTTTTCATCTTCTTACTCTTTCTGATCCCCCTATGGCTTTTCCCTCTTCGTTCTGTTTCCTTTTGCTCATACCGTCATTCCTGTTCTCTTTCTGGTAACTGACCACGGCATAGAACTAGTTGACTGTGTATTATGTGGCATTTTTTTGGCAGCTACTTATTTTTAATTTTTTGTAATAGTTATGTTTTCTAATAAGAAAAAATCAAACAACCCTATCAGTAAATGGGCTAAAGACATGAACAGAAACTTTTCAAAAGAAGACAGACTAATGGCCAGCAAGCTTATAAAAAAGTGCTCAACATCTCTCATCATTAGGGAAATGCAAATCAAAACCACAATGAGATACCACCTAACCCCACTGAGAATGGCCCTTATCAAAAAGTCCCAAAACAACAAATGCTGGTGTGGATGTGGAGAGATAGGAACACTCTTACACTGCTGGTGGGACTGCAAATTAGTGCAACCCCTGTGGAAAGTAATTTGGAGATACCTCAAATAGCTAAAAATAGAAATACCATTTGAGCCAACAATCTCACTACTAGGCATCTATCCAAAGAAAAAAAAGATATTCTATAATAAAGACACCTGCACTCGAATGTTTATAGCAGCACAATTCACAATTGCAAAGTTGTGGAAACAACCCAGTGCCCATCAATACATGAGTGGATTAATAAAATGTGGTATATGTATACTATGGAGTAATACTCAACTACAAAAAACAATGGTTATCGAGCACCTCTGGTATTATCCTGGATAGAGACTGAGACCATCCTTCAAAGTAAGGTATCACAAGGATAGAAAAACATGCACCACATGTACTCGCCATCAAACTGGTACTAACTGACCAACACTAAGGTGCTCACGTGGTGGTAATACTCACTGGGTGCCGGTCAGGTAGGGGGTGGGGGTGGGGGGCAGGGTGGGTGAACCCACGGCTATTGGAAACAGGGCACAGTGTGTCGGGGAGGGACATGCTTGTGGCCCTGGCTTGAGTGAGGCAAATGCATTTCATGTAACCAAAATGTTTGTACCTCCATAATATCCTGAATTAAAAAATAAAAAAAAGAATAATTCATGCTTATTGTAGCTAGTTGAAAATTCAGAAATATGTAAAATGTTTTTGTATTTATTGAGTTTAGTTCTTTGCTTTTCTTCTTTTAAATTATTTATCTAAGCTACTAAAGATAAATTAAATTGCTTTATGCATTTTTAAAATCTCTTTGCCAAATGATTCAATCATAGTTAATGGAAAAAGAAATCACCTCGCCCTAATTCTGATGGGTGGAATTTCAGCTCTCATAGGACAGGAGGGTGAAAATCATTCAGCGGTGGCTTTTAGAGTGGTTGAGCCTACACTCATAAATAAAATGTTATGTAGGAGGTGCATCTTGCCTGCGACTGTTAACAACTTAATTTGGATTTATCTCGTGAGGAACGCTTCATCTATGATTCTTCACAGAGCCTTAAATCATAAACAAATATTGATTAATTGCTTCTCTATAAATGGATAACTCTTGAACTGTCTGGAATTGCTCAGGATGGAAATATTACTTCCTCTGCACGATAAGCCATTCAGAATTCTGCACTGAAAGTGTGGCCCATGAGCTGTTGATAGGAGGAGCTTGTATAAGACTGTATTAATAAGTCAATCACGTTACTAAATATGCTTTTTAGATAGACTGACTTTTTAAAGAAAATAGTAAGGCTGTCTTAATCAAGGCAGCAGTGTGTGATTTACATTCCGGTATACACTCTGTCTTGTCTAGCACTTTTGGGTAGCATGAACTTAGAGATTTGCTTTCTGCGTCTTGGCAGAGTGAACTGTCACAGACTGGCTCCTGCTGCTCACGCTGCCACGCGCTCGGTGACAGGCTCGGTAGGTCATGTGACTAAAAACACACAGCCGAGCTTGAAAGAGAAAGAACCTCTGGACGTTAGGAAAGTAAAACTGGCTTGATAAGCTCAAGGTTTACCCCCCAGTGGCTCAGAGGAATATCTGGGTAGATAAAGACCTCACAGTATGACTATTTATTTGGAAAAAAAATCCATGAGGTTTTCCACACTATTAGAACTAAAAAATGTATACAGTGGCTGGACAGAATATCAATCTGCAAACATCAACAGCATGAAGTTGGAAAAAAAGGTCACTCTTTTCCACCACAGTGGTGAAGGTCGGTTCAGGCGTGAAGCACCAGTGGATGCTCACTGCGTCTGAGGGATGTTTCAGTGAAGAGCAGGAGGCTTGCCCGAGGGTGTTTCTCCACAGATGACTAATCAGTTACGAAAGACAAACAGTAACTATCTATGGTGCAGAAATTGGACAATACCTTGACCATATAATAAAAAATAAGATCAACAAGGGCAGATGGGCATTTGCTTTTAGGTGAAATGCCTTGAAAACCAATATCTCATCCAGAATTCTGGATGAGAATGTGTACCCAGAATCCGATGATCAGGATACATCAGACAAACTCCAAATGGGGAAGTTCTACTGTTAATAAAAACGGGAGGAGGACTGTATTCTTCATGAATGTCAATGTCAACGCTGACAGTGGGTACATCTGGTGGGGGTTATGCAGCTTTTCTGTGCACATGGCATTATTTCCAAATGGAAAGTTAAAAATTAAAATAATTAACAGCACTCCTAAGTACCTACAATTCAAAATGTGATAAAAATCCTACTAAATCATAGCAATAAAAATGATCAGGTATCTGGAATAAGTCTATCAAAAGTTATTCAAAAATCATACAAAAGAAAACCTAAATAAAGGAGGAGATGTGTCATACTTATGGATGGGAAGATTCAAAAGCATGACAATGCCAGTCCCCTTACAATAAATTACAATCCAGCGTAATTGAAATGAACATACTAAAAAGGGTTTTCATGGGATTAAGGAAGGTGATTCTTTAAACCACTTTGTTGAAGTGTGATTGACATACAAAAAGCCGAACATAGTTAATGTCTATAACTTGGCAAGTTTGGAAATAAATATACATGTAATAAACCATCGCCACAAGCAAGGCCATAAACCCACCCATAACCTCCAAAAGGTTCCTCCTGGCTCATTATTAATTAGGTAATTAATTTATCAGTATGTTTTCCTTTGTAATAAGATATACTTTCTTAGTAAATTTTCATGTATACAATATGCTATCGTTAACTATTGGCCCTATGTTGTATAGCAGATCTCCAGAACTTACTCATCTCGCATAACTGAAACTTTGTACATTTTGAGTGACGCCTCCCCATTTCTCTTTACCACCAGCCTCTAGTACCTACCATCTACTCTCTGGTTCTGTGGATTTGAGTATTTTATTATCATCTCACATGTAAGTGAGATGGTAAAGTATTTGTCTTTCTGTGCCTGGCTCATTTCACCTAGAATAGTGTCTTCCAGGTCCATCCATGTTGTTGCAAATGGAAAGCTCTCCTTTTTGAAGGCTGAATAAAATTCCATTGTCTGTCTACATCATATTTTTCTTATCCGTTCATCCATTGATGGACATTTAAGTTTTTTCCATATCTTGAGATTGTAGATAATGCTGCAATAAATGTGGGAGTGCAGATATCTCTTAGAGATTCTGAATTCAAATTCCTTGGATATATACCTGGAAGTTGGATTGTTGCGTCATATGGTAGTTCTATTTTTAGTTTTTCAAGGAAACTCCATACTAACTTCTGTAGTGATTGCACTAATTTACATTGCCACCCACAGTGCATAGTGTTTTCTTTGCTCCACATCCTTACTAATACTTGTTGTCTTTTGTCTTTTTGATAGTAGGCATTCTAAGGGGTATGAGATGATATCTTATTGTGATTTCAGTTTGTCCTTCCCCAGTGATTGGTGGAGGCATAGGTATTTCTTCATCTCCATTTTATACAGGTGAGGGTGTGGCTTACAGAGGTTGCATTAATCAAGATAGGCATGGAGGCAAACAGTAGCCTGAGTGAGAATGTGCCCACCACTCCCACGGAGCTGTAGCTTCTTGGGGCGGGTGGCAGGGGAGGCTCCCTTCCTCAGAATCATTTAAAGCTCTTGTCTGTAGTACTGCCTCCTGGCTCAGTGCCAGTGCAACAGACCTAGGGACACAGGGTGGGCATACAGCTGTGCTCCTTTAACAGTCTGGTTTCCTTTGGGAGGAGTGGGGGTTGTGATTGGGAAGGGGGACACGGGGGCTCTGACTTGAGGGTAGGTTATGTGAGTGTTTGCTCTATACTTTTTCAGACTCTTAACATTTTTAAACTTTTGATTTTGAAATAGTTATAGATTCAAAGAGGTTGCAAAAGTGATAAAGAGGCACCATGCACACTGCATCCAGTTTTTGCCTATGATTGTATACAGTATCAAAACCAGGAAGTTGACGTCAGTGCAATGTGCGCATGTGTTCTGTGCCATCCTGTTGGATGTGTAGATTCCTGTAACCACCACCACAATCAAGATACAGAACTATTTTTTCCGTTTATTTTTAGTTGATATGTAACAATTGTACATATTTATGGGATACAGAGTGATATTTTGATATATGTATAAAATGTGTAGTGATCACATCCGGATAATTAGTATATACAATCACCTTGGATGTTTATCATTTGTGTTGTGAACATTCAAAGTTCTCTCTTCTAGCTTTTTAAAAATATGCACTAAGTTATTGTTAACCATATTCACCCTACAGTTCTACAGAACACTAGAACTCACTCCTCCCATCAGTTGTAACTTTGAAGATACAGAACTGTTCTGTCACCACAAAGAACTCTTTCCTGCTGTCGCTTTATAATCACACTCAATACCCGTCTTTCAATATCCCTGAGCCCTGACAACCACTAATCTCTTCTTTGTTCTATAATTTTGTCATTTCAAGAATTTTACATAATGTTATATAAATTAAATACTATACTGTGTGACCTTTTTATTATTATTATTATTTTATTATTATTATTTTATTTCAGCATATTATGGGGTTACAAATGTTTAGGTTACGTGTATTGCCCTTGCCCCACCCAAGTCAGAGCTTCAGGCATGTCCATCCCCCAGACAGTGCGCACTGCACCCATTACATGTGTGTATACCTGTCCCCTCCTCCCCTCTCCCATCTGACCGACACCCGTTGAATATTACTACTATATGTGCACGTAAGTGTAGATCAGTTAATACCAATTTGGTGAGTATATGTGGGGGTGGTACTTTATGTGAGCTTTGAAATTGCCTATTTCACTCAATATAATGCTCTTGAGATCTAAGTGGGCATATTTATAGATGTTCAGTTCTTATTGTTGAATAGTATTCTATGGTGTAGGTGTAGCATAGTTTGTTTGATGATTCACCTACTGGAGGACATTTGGATTGTTTCCATTTGTGCCTGTTACACAATAACCTGATATAAACATTCGTGTACAAGTTTTTGTATAAACTTGCATTTTTGTTTCTCTAGGATAAATGCCCAGGAGTGTAGTTTCTGGGTTGTATGTTAGTTGCATACAGTTTTTTTAAAAAAGAAAGTTACCAAATGAGTAAGTATATCATTTAGCGTTATCACTGACAATATATGAGTGATACAGTTTTTCTGTATCTTCACCTACATTTGGTCTTGTTACTATTTTTTTTAATTTTAACCAATCTGATACATGTTTAGTGATATCTCATTATAGTTTCATTTTGCATTAACCTACTTGCTAATGATGTTGAACACTTTTCAAGTGCTTATTTGCCATTCGTATATCATCTTTGGTGAAATATGGTTCATAGCTTTCTAACTAATTTATTATTTTTACTGTTGAGTTTTAAGAGTTCTTTTTCTATTCTAGATATGAGTCCTTTATCAGATAGATGTTTTGCAAATTTTTCCTCCCAGTCTGTAGGACTGTCTGTTTGTCCTCTTAACAGGGTCTTTCTCAGAGCAAAAGTTTTAAATGATTATGAAGTTTCATTCCTCGTTTTTCTATTATGGGTTATGCTTTTTACGCCATATCCAGGAAATCTTTATTAAGTCCTAGATTGTGAAGATTTTCTATGTTGTCTTCTAAAAAAATTTGTTTTGGTTTTACATTTAAATCTTACTATTTTACAAATATTTTCTGTAGGTATTTCGTATTTCACAAATACACACACATACACACAAACAAGGGTAGCAGGATAGGGAATGGTTATGTTTGGGAGAGAGTTTTGTGGTTTTGATTTTGAGAAAAGGGAGGCCTTCCTGAGAAAGTGACATTTAGCGGGGCTTCAAAGGAGGTGGGGAAGAAGGGCATGTGGCTGTCGGAGGGGAGAGTGGTCCAGGCAGAGAAAACAGCAAGTCCAAGTCTCCTCATGGGCTTCTGGTTTGAGGACCTGCTAAGAGGCCCACGTAGCTGGAGTGGAATGAGCTGTGGTAGTTGATGATGTCCCTGAGTGGGAGGGTCTGGGAAAGGGCCTTAGCTTTCACTCTGCATGAGATGGGGTAATCACTGGAAAATTTTGAGAAGAGGAGTGAGGGCATCTTAGCTGTGGCTGCTTGTTGAGGAAAGATGATTGAGGAATTAATGGGATGTGGCTCTTAAGATCATTATTTTATTGTATTGCACAATATTGCTATATTAAAGACAGAAACAGGAATTTGCAGGGTTTTGTCCTGAAGGATATGTGAACTGGTTAGCTCACATATCAAGGGCTGCCTCGCCTTGGGAGGGCTCTCAAAGCTTCAGTACGGATGCATTCCAGGAGGCTTCTTGCTTATCTCAGGTCTGTGAGCCTCCCTGATCTTGAAAGACAAGACAGGTGAATACGTGGCTCACAGGAGGGGAGCCAGAGACAATGAATGCCCTAGCCCTGTGATTATGAGCAATTTAGAATGTAGAGTTGGGCTTCCTGCCTTCTCCTGACTGTCTGTCGCAAATCCACAATAACTAGATAAAAGAAATATAGAGCCACTGTATCTCTTTGTTACTCCTCTTTAATTGATAGCTGTCTGTTGGAACTTAGAAGTTAGTCCCTGAAAGATTTTGTAACTGTTTGTTCACTTAGATAGAATAGATTAGAATTTGTTAGAAGCCCTTTAAAAAAACTTTTAACTGATAATTGAGATCTGTGATCATAAAAACCTATGTGAATCTAACCTCGAGGCTGCACTACTGACAGAGGGTAGTGTAGACTTCTGAGTACCCCTACTTCATTAATTTCTTTATATAAACCTATAAAACTATACCTTTGTCTCTGTGTATTCTTTTATTCTATTTCCTATTAATTTCTTATCCTCTGTGGCGAATACTACCTAAGGGACCTGGTTTTCATGGGGAGAAGTAGCTGATCTTCCCATGACCCTGCCACCACAGCTGCCGTGTTGAGAAAAGGCTGAAGAAGGTGAGGTGAGAAGGCTGATATCTAGACACATGGAAGCCAATCTATAGGCATTCGTGGCGAATCATCAGCCTGAGTCAATGGAGTCCCAAGCGTGGACATGACAGGCATGGTCAGATATTGGTTACACATATGAAGAAAGACATATAATGATGGTGTAAGAGAAATGAAGAGAAGTCATGGCAACAAGGGATTTTCCTGAAAAATTGACAGGATGGAGTTGTCATTGACTGGGACTGATAAGGTGATAAGACTCTAAGAAAAGTAAGTCAGGGTGGGGGAGATGAGAAGTTAGGATAAAATCAAATCCAGTTTATCCATCTGCAAAGCCTCATTTTCTTAGAAACTATGGCTCACAGAGCAGCCACAGGTACTGCCCCTGCACACCGTCCATAAGTAGATGAAGCCTCCTCTCCTTTTACTAAGGATGAACTGACCCTTGACTCAGGCAACCAAACCTTCTGCTTTGCTCTACGATCTCATCCACTCTTGGCCAACTCATAGATGCAGCTCCGGCAGCTCTCATCCTGTAACACTCTCTCTCCCCACTGGAACATTCTCATCATCATAGACGTGTGCTGTGGGTTTTTCTAACCAAGAGTTCAAGAGATACCCTTGGTTTTTTTTTATACCTGATCACTCTGGGACCATTTTCTTTCTTTCTTCTCTTGAGGATATTTACCTATTAAACCATTTCTCATCTCTTTGTAGCAAAACCTCAAAGATATTCAATTTCTCTTTTCCCATTTTTCCGTTTTTAGAGCTCACCCAGCTCCACCGTTCCTGGCTCTCCTGCTGTTATTTGCGTCTTGTCGCCATCCTACTTGTCTGTGACATTCTCTCTAATGATTCTTACGGCTTTTTACCTCCTTCAAACTTTTCTTCAACTGTCGCTCTTCCTTCCTGAAGCCTCATTTGATGAATCAATTTAAGTTATTTCCCTCCATGCTTACACTTGCTTCCTTCTGTGACCTTTCTCCTTCATTCCTTCCATGAAAGCGGGATTTCTATTTCTTTTACTCACTGTTGAACACCCAGTGCCTAGGACAGGGTCTTAGACATGTTAGGCACTCAGTGTGTATTTGCTCAGTTAGTGTTCCTGCATTTATGGGTCAGCTGTGTAAAGCTACACACACACACACACACACACACACACATCCCTCTGTTGAACTTAGAGTTTTTTTTTTTTGAGACAGAGTCTCACTCTGTTGCCTGGGCTAGAGTGCTGTGGCATCAGCCTAGACACAGCAACCTCAAACTCCTGGGCTCAAGCGATCCTTCTGCCTCAGCCTCCCGAGTAGTGGGGACTACAGGCACGCTCCACCATGCCCGGCTAATTTTTTGTATATATCTTTAGTTGACCAATTAATTTATTTCTACTTTTAGTAGAGACGGGGTCTCGCTCTTGCTCAGGCTGGTTTTGAACTCCTGACCTTGAGCAATCCTCCCTCCTCGGCCTCCCAGAGTGCTAGGATTACAGGTGTGAGCCACCGCGTCCGGCCTGAACTTAGATTTTAATTTGAGGAAAAGTTACATTTTTATGGTGTGTCGTACTAGCTGTGATCATTGTACGTGTATTCCACTATCCTCCTGTTCTGTCTTTCAGTAATGTTTAGTCATTTCCTCAGTATGTATTTATATCTTCTACAGCTTTTAAAGTTAGCATTATTTCTACATACTTTAACATTTTTGTGACCCTTATAGATGAGATTGTATTTCTATTACATTTTATAATAGCCATTGTTGGCTTTTGAATGTGACGTATGCAAATACTATTTCATATTTATCTATAGTCAAACAATTGGACTGAGCTGTCTTATTGTTCTAATAGTTAGTCTGTAAATTTTCTTGTCTTTTCTAGATATCACCTTCAAATAACATTTCTGCATCTTCCTTTCCCTTTCTCATACTTCTTATTTTTCCGTCTTAGTTTATTACATTAGGTACCTTTTACTATTTGGGGCAATAGTGAATATCTTTGTTATGTCCCAAACTTTAGTGAGAATGAACCTAAGATTCGTAATCCCTGGTTTCTTTTAGAGTAAAATGCTATTTAGAAGTCACAATCAGGACTCTAGGTCATGATTTCTTACTGGGTTTTATTTTATTATTTCAAAACATTAAGGGGGTACAAATGTTTTTGTTCAGTGTGTCACTTTTGTAATGCTTGAGTCATGGCTATAAGTGTGTCCATCACCAGAATATTGTTCATTGTACCCGTTAGGTAGGTTTTTGCTCCTTCCCTCTTCTCCCTTTCCCCCTGCTTGACTTCCAACGACATTTACTTCCCTCTTGCACATGTGTGCTCCTTGGTTATTTCCAACTTATTAGAGTACATGCGGTGTTTGTTGTTCCATTCTTGAGATACTTTACTTAGGAGAATGGTCTCCAGTTCCATCCAAGTTGTTGCAAAAGACATAAATTCATCCATTTTTTTGGCTGAGTAGAACTACATGGGGTACATATACCAAATTTTGTTAAATCACTCATGAATTGATGGGAACTTGGGTTGATTCCACATCTTTGCAATTGTAAATTGTGCTGCAATAAACATTCAAGTGCAGGTGTCTTTTTGATAAAATGATTTCTTTTCCTTTGGATAGATATCCAGTAGTGCGATTGCTGGATCAAATGGTAGATCTACTTTTAGTTCTTTGAGAAATCTCCATGCTGTTTTCTAGAGAGGTTTTACTAGTTTGCGGTCCCAACAACAGTGTATAAGTGTTTCCTTCTTTCTGTATCCATGCCAGCGTCTATTGTTTTTGGACATTTTAATAAAAGCTATTCTAACTGGTGTAAGGTGATATCTCATCGTGGTTTTAATTTGCATTTCTCTGATGATTAGTGACATTGAACATTTTTCAAGTATTTGTTGGCCATTTGTCTATCTTCTTTTGAAAAACTTCTTTTCATGTCTTTTGCCCACTTATTAATAGGGTTGTTTGTGTTTTTCCCTGCTGATTTGTTTGAGTTCTTTGTAGATTCTAGATATTAGCCCTTTATTGGATGTATAATTTACAAATATTTTCTCTCATTTTGTAGTTTGTCTAATGGCTCTGTTATTTCCTTAGCCATGCAGAAGCTGTTTAATTTAAACAGGTCCCATTTATTTATTTTTGTTGTTGCTATAATTGCCATTGGGATCTTAGTCATAAATTCTTTGCCTAGGCCGATATCTAGAAGAGGTTTTTCTACGTTTTCTTTTATAATTCTTATGATTTCATGCCTTACATTTAAGTCTTTTATCCATCTTGAATTAATTTTTGTAAGTGATGAGAAACAGGTGTCATGTTTCATTCTTCTGCATGAGGCCATCAAATTTTTCCAGCACCATTTATTGAATAGGGCTTCTTTTCTCCAGTGTACATTGTTGTATGCTTTGTCAAAGATCAGTTGGCTGTATATAGATGGTTTAATAGTTGTGTTTTCTGTTCTGTTTCATTGGTCTATGTGTCTATTTTTGTACTAATACCATGCTGCTTGGATTACTGTAGCCTTGTAGTATAGTTTGAAGTCTGGTAATGTGATGCCTCCTGATTTGTTCTTTTTGCTTAAGGTTGCTTTGGTTATTTGGGGTCTTTTTGGGTTACACACAAAGCACAGAATTATTTTTTCTAGATCTGTGAAATATGATGTTGGTGTTTCACTGGGAATTGCATTGAATCTGTAAATCACTTTGGGTAGTATGGACACTTTAACAATGTCGATTCTACCGATCCATGAGTACGATATGTTTTTCCATTTGTTTGTGTCATCTGAGATTTCTTTCCTCAGTGTTTCGCAGTTTTCCTTGTAGAGATCTTTCACCTCCTTGGTTAAGTATATTCCTAGGTATTTTATTTTCTTTGTTGTTATTGTGAATGGTATTGAGTCTTTGATTTGATTCTGAGCTTGACTGTTATTGGTGTATAGGAATGCTACTGATTTGTGTACATTGATTTTGTAACCTGAGACTTTGCTGAATTTATTTATCAATTCCAGGAGTCTCTCAGTGGAGTCTGGGTTGTTTTTATAAACAGAAAAACAAATCATTACTTCATAGTGGTGTTTACTATTCTTAACTTCCTTGATTTTATATCTTTAATCTATTTTGTTTTACATGGAAAATCTTGGTTTCTGAGCATTTTATGTATTTGATATAGATGAAACTGTCTATCTATCATCTATACCTTTCTAAATAATCTCAAAATAACACAAAAATTCAAAGCCACTGAATGTCCTTTAAAATTTCTTCATGGTTCTTTTTTTTTCTTTAAGATTTCTGTGTGCTGGCCAGGCATGGTGGTTCATGCTTGTAATCCTACCACTCTGGGAGGTCAAGGCGGGAGGATTGCTTGAGGTCAGGAGTTCAAGACCAGCCTGAGCAAGAGCGAGACCCTGTCTCCACTAAGAAATAGAGAACAATTAGCCAGGCATGGTGGTATGTGCCTGTAGTCCCAGCTACTTGGGAGGCTGAGGCAGGAGGATCACCTGAGCCCAGGAGTTTGAGGTTGCCGTGAGCAAGGCTGATGCCATGGCACTCTAGCTCAGGCAACAGAGCAAGACTCTGACTCAAAGAAAAAAAATATTTCCCTGTAAGGCACTTGCAAGCTATAAATCTCTATAGAGATTGTGCACTTTTGGCTGGGATTGAAGCCCATCCTGATTTTTCTTCAGTGTAAGTGAATTGCTCTTCTGACTAGATACCTTTAGATTATTTTTTTATCTTCGAAGCTAAGTAACTTCATCACCATTTCTTTCAATGCTACATGCTCTGTTTCAGTTCTTGGCTTTTAATTTGGAGATCTTCAATTTTCTTTGATTTTAGAAACAACTTATTTTATTTTTAAGTAATTTCTAGTTGCATTAGTTTTTATCATTCCGTTTAGTGACAAATACTTTTATGTTCATGAGATACCCTTAGTTTGCTATACCTTTCATCTTTCTCTATTTACATGATCTCTTTTATCTTTGCTGATTAATTTTCTGTAATTTTTTCCTTGATTGTTTTCTACAACAGTTACTTTGGTTTTCATTCTTCTAAAGTGACTTTTGTGGAGTTACAAGGTTCTAAGTCTACAGACTTCAGAGCTCCAGGGGTCTGATTAGACCCTTGTTTACTATGTTGCCACTCATGTTGCCCAGAAGTACGTCTGTGTCACAGCGCTCATTAAAGCCACATGGTTCAGAAGTGGGTGGGTTGAGGCCACTTCCCTTCTCTCCTCCCTCTCAACCATGGCACTTCCAGCTGGAGGGGGTGTCTGAGTCCCTTCTCCAGGGACAGTCCCAACCTCCGTGCACTGCAGATGTGGACCTCACATTAGCCACAGCCTATATCTCTGCCTTCACCACTGTCATCACTACCAGGTATCACAGGGTCAAGATCATGACACTCCGACTCAACCATCGTCAGTCTCACACTTCATCATCCACTTACTGCGTGACCTCGGGAGTTACTGTATCGCCCTGTGTCTGTTTCCTGATCTGTCAACACGATGGTTATTGCATCCATCTCAATGGGTGTGTGCAGATTAACTGCATTAGCATCTGTGAAGCATTTAGAGTAGCGTCTGGCTCACAAGAGGTGCTCGTAAAATCTCTCTTAATTCTAAATATCTCCGAGGAAGTGGAACTGAAATATTGGAATGGGATCACAGGTTCAGGTTGAATTCTGTTTCCACAATAATGGATCACAGTCTGACAGTGGTTAAGGGAAGTAGATTAGAATGGGGTCTCCAGGTCTAACCAAGGGTAGATTTGTGATTGTGTGTGAGGTAGGACAAACAATGCCTGTTTTCAATCCTTGAGGCTTCACTTACTCCCATCCAGAACTCTCTTAATGGGCATGAGCTTTCTAAATTTTTAGGAGTTATTGTCCTCATGATCATCACCGTACAGATCAGTAATGTTGTTATTTATGATAATGAGCTTTTGTTGAGCACCTTTATGTGTTTTGAACTGTGCAGTGTGCTCTGTTTCTCTATGTTGTACCCTCTCGAAAAATCTTGTGGAAGTTCTAACCCCCAGCACCTCAGAGTTTGTATACTATTTGGAGATAGGGTTTTTAAGGAGGTAATTAAGTTAAAATCAGGGCCTGTTAGAGTGGGCCCTAATCCAATACGACTGATGTCCTTATAAGGAGAGAAGATTAGGATACAGACACACGCAGAGGGAAGACAGCCAACTGCAGGCCAAGGAGCGAGGCCTCAGAGAAACCAACCCTGCTGCCTGACACCTGGATCTCAGATTTCTAGCCCCTAAAACTATGAGGAAATAAATTTCTGTTGTTTAAGCTATCCAGTTTGTGTTACTTAGGTATCGCAGCCCTAGAAATGTAATGTACTCTACTTAGGAAGAGTTACTGAGCAAGATCTACACCCTTTGGTACCGATACAGATCTCTAAATTGAGCTACTGAGAGCCAAACGAGCACGGGACACAGAAGTGCATTTGACGACCAGGTGAATGATAATGAGATTGTAGCAGCACTTGTGTAATGTGAACAATTGTGGTGAAAGGAATCAAGTAAAGTTTGAAAACTTTCTTTCACTAGCAAATTGAACTTCATCAAAATTTAAAACATTTGCTGTGTGAAGATCTTGTTAAAAGAATGAAAAGACGAGCTACAGACTTGGGGAAGATATTTCCAACCACGTATGTGGCAAAAGACTTATATCTAGAATATATAAGGCAAGCTCAAATTCAACAAACCAATTAGAAAATTGGTAAAGTAGGTAAAAGACAAGGAGATGCACTAAAGAAGATAGAGGAAGAGATGTTCATTACTAATTGCTGTTGGAGAAATGCAAATTAAAACTCCAATGGAATATCACTACACACTTGTCAAAATGGCTAAAATTTATGTGTGTGCATATATGTATGTATACATGAAATGAAAACACCAAATGCAAGGACACAGAGGAACTGGATTGCTCAAATGTAACTGATAGGAATGATAAACTGCACAGCCACTCTGGAAAGAATACGACAGTTTCTTACAAAATTAGACATTCATTTATTATACAACCCAGCAATTGCATTCTTGGGCATTTAGCCCAGAGAAACACAAGCCTAATGATCACACAGAAACCTGTTAACAAATCTTCATGACAGCTTTATTTATAACATCCTCAAACTGGACACAATGCAGATGCCCTTTAATGGGTAAATGACGGGTACATCAATACCAGAGAATATTATTTGTCAATAAAAAGGAAAAAATTACAGATACATTCAACAACCTTAATGAATCTCCAGAACTATGCTGAATGAAAAAAGAAATTTTGAGATATTACATATTGTATAATTCCATTTTTAAAATTCCTGAATTGTCAAAATGTAGAAATAGAGGACAAATTAGTCATTGCCAGAACTTAAGGGGGCGAGTCTCGTGGCTCTGTGAGGGAAGGAGGCGTGGCTGTAAAAGGCAGCAGGAGGGACCCTTGTGGAGATGGAAATGTTCTGTGTCTTGTGTGCATCGGTGTCAACATCCTGGTGACATTATTGCACTTGAGTTCTGTGAGATGTTACGGGGGGATGAAGCATTCATGGGATCCCTTTACTAATTCTTACAACGACATCTGTGATATAATTACCTCAACATATACTGTTTAATTAGAAATAAATCCATTGTAGCTGGCACACTGAGAATACCTTAATCATAAGGTTGTAAGGGTTTTGAGATTATTTTTTTCTTTTGGGTATTTCACAAATGAGAACTCTTACGTATCTGCTTCTTGTCATGATTCTGACCAGACGTGGTGCTCTTGCTCAAGAACAAGTGGCATGCAGGAATTACATTGAGCAGGATCCATAAGCTGGCCCTAGGTTTGTCTTCCTCTTACTTTGTATTTTGGATTCCTTTTGCAGTGTTAAAAGTTGTGTGTCACATACCAGAGCCAGTTTTTAAGCCATTGTCATGCAGCTCTAAATCCACACTTGTATGAGCTCCTTTGTGAGGCTGGGGCTAGGGGTCTGCATGTGTATTTCTGCTTTGCTTGCTGTGGGTTCCATATTAGTCTTTACCCATGAGGGGTGATATAGCCAGATGGGCTGCAGGCTGGCAGGCAGGATGGGAAGATGTGGCTTATTTTATTTTTTTATTCATTTCATTTCAGTTTCATTTCATGACAGAGTCTGGCTCTGTTGCCCGGGCTAGAGTGGCGTGGTGTCAGCCCAGCTCGCAGCAACCTCAGACTCCTGGGCTCAAGTGATCCTCCTGCCTCAGCCTCCAGAGTAGCTGGAACTACAGGCATGTGCCACCATGTCTGGCTATTTTTTTGTATTTTTGGTAGAGACGGGGTCTTGCTCTTGCTCAGGCTGGTCTTGAACTTCTGACCTCAAGCAATCCTCCCACCATAGTCTCCCAGAGTGCTAGGATTACAGGCGTGAGCCACCACATCTGGCCTTACAGATGTGGCTTGCTCTTCCCTGTTTGCTTCCTGTTTGTTCTCTGTTCTTGTTAATTTGACCCTAGCAATGCTTTTTTCTCCCCGGCACTGGCAGTTTATTAAGTAGCAGCAGTTGCATCAATTTAAATAAAGATTCCTCAATGTATTGAGAGGAGAGCCAGCATCCCTTCGATAAAAGCACAGCCAGCAATGCCCCCTACCTGTAAGCAGGGGGTCTAAGAGTTTCTGCTCCTCTGGGCCATCAGCTTTTGACAATTCCAGTCCTTTTCTTGTGTTCTCCCAGTACTAGAAGTTCTGGCTGCTTCCTTTTTTGCCTTTTTCCTCCTTCAATATTAATTAATGATTTCTTACAATAAATTCTCTCTCTTAAAATGACTGGAGTGGTTTTCATTTCCTGATAGTAGTCTGACAGGAGGAATGCTATACCTATATTTAAATTTTAAAATAACATTGAAGACCGGGCACAGTGGCTCACGCCTGTAATCCTAGCCCTCTGGGAGGCCTAGGCAGGAGGACTTGAGGCCAGGAGTTCGAGACCAGCCTGAGCAAGAGTGACAC
Source organism: Lepilemur ruficaudatus (assembly GCA_963574885.1). NCBI lineage: Eukaryota > Metazoa > Chordata > Mammalia > Primates > Lepilemuridae > Lepilemur > Lepilemur ruficaudatus. The sequence continues at coordinate 18,047 of CAUYRT010028686.1, forward strand.
CCCATCTCTAATAAAATAGACCCCCATCTCTACAGGTGATGTGACGCGCACCTGTAGTACAGCTACTCAGGAGGCTGAGGCAGGAGGATCACTTAAACCCAGGAGTTTGGGGTTGCTGTGAGCTATGATGGCACCACTGTACTCCAGCGAGGGGACAGAGTGAGGCTGTGTCAAATAAATAAACAAATAAATAAAACTGCATGGTGCATCAAATTTTACTTTTGATCCATCCGCTGTCTAGATAAAGCCCTGCCGCTGGCCCTTCTATTGTACATTAGCACTGATAATTGAGACTCTCTGACACAAGAAGTGCCACATGTTAAATCCTGTGAGTAACTGAGTCAGACAAAAGCTGACCTCCCTGTTGGGTCTGAGCCCCTCACCCCGCACCGGCCATTCTGTCTTTTCCAAATAGCCTCTTGAGAGCTCCCTTCACATCCTTGTTCCTCAAGTGTAGATGACGGGGTTGAGCGTGGGGGTCACCACAGCATAGGAAAGAGTTAGGAATTTCCCTCCCTTCTGGGAAAAATGGCTCCGGGGCTGGATGTAGACCGCGGTGACACGGCAGTAGAAGAGGAAGGCGCCCACCAGGTGGGAGGAGCGGGTGCGGAAGGCCTTGCTCCGCCCCTCGCGGGACTGGACGGCCAGCACCGCCGGGCGATGCGCGCGTAGGAGACGAGGATGAGCAGGAGTGGCCCCATCAGGAAGACGGCGCCGAGCACTGACGTCTCCAGCTCGTTGACCCGCGTGTCTCCGCAGGCCAGGCGGATCAGTGCAGGCACCTCATAGACAAAGTCATCCACCCGGCGGCGATGGCATAAGGGCAGCTTCTTGGTGGTGGGGGAATACACCAAGGTGCCAAAAATCCCACTAGTGCAGACCAGGAACACCAACGTCTGACACAGGCATGGGTGCACGATGGCCGCGTAGTGCAGGCAGCCACGGAGCGGTCCAAGGCCATGACCAGCAGCAGCACACACTCGGTAGCTCCCAGGCCCAGGAAGAGGTAGAGTTGAGCTGCACACCCCAGGAAGCTGATGGTCTTGTCTGGGCCCCAGAGGTTGACCAGCATCTGGGGGATGCAGCTGGCGGTGAAGCAGAGGTCCAGGAAGCAGAGCTGGGTGAGGAAGAAGTACATGGGGGTGTGCAGGTGGGGGTCTATATGGGACACGGCGATGGTGGTGATGCTGCCCGCTAGGGTGACCATGTAAAAGACAGTCACGGCCACAAAGAGGATCTTTTCCAGCCTGGGGTGATCTGAGCAGCCCAGAAGGACGAAGCCGTCGAGGATGATGTCATGGTCCATGTTCAGCACCCACCTGGCATCAAGAAGGGCAACACATCAAGTAGAAAACTATCTGCAGAAGGCAGAGAGAATTGGGATTTGATTTTAGTAAAATTGCCTATTCTGTATTAGTACTCTCTAAACGTTTCCTGGCCTTTCCTCCATATCGGTTCCTTCTTAGACATTTTCAACCTGCTCATTTCTTCTGACTCGGATTACTCTAGCAAACTGCTACAAAGCTAGAATATAGTAGGTGACCCTTTCTATCTTTTTGGCAATAGCATTACTTGATTCTTCTACCCTTTTCTGTAGAATCAAAGCTACCCTTCCACTTCTGTAAGTGACTTCAGGTTAACAGTTGTGTTTTTCAGTTCAAAAAAACAAAAACAAACAACCAATTTTACTTCTGTTGGCAACCTGAGTCATATCCACCTCTTTCCTACTGAGCAGAATTCTTCATCTAATGCTGGGTCACTCAGCGACATTTTCATCAAGAAGTAGTGATGAGGCCACCGCGGCCTCTGAGCTGATGCTGCTCGCGAGCCTTCTGCTCTGCTGCGGCACAGAGGTAGCAGGCGGCCGCCCGGCTGCTCTCGGCCCGCGTCCGAGAAAGCCTCACTAGAAAGTTTTAATTTACTAAAATTTGTCCTATTTTGCCCTCAACTCCATGGAGTTGGCTGTGGTTTTTCTAATGTCTGTGAGTCTCAAAGCCTCCTGTGTGATTGAATTTCAAAGTTGCTTCGGGGCCTTCTCAAGCTGCCTGCGCACCTGCGGACGGCGCGCTCCGCGGGGCTGCGCCCGGGAGGCCGCCGGGGGACGGCGCCGGTGCTGGTGGTGACTTGTTTTTACCAACGGCCGCATCCGGTCGGGCTGGACTTTTGGAAAAAAAGCCACGGACACGCTCTTCTGTTTGTTGCAAATCTTTGCTCTGTAAGCAGCCCTGGCTTGTCCGGGGGACTGGGCCCGGGACCCAAATCCGGCCAAGTCCCTGAGGCTCTGCGGGGGCCTCAGAGGCTGGTCCCGGCCTTGCCTGCGCCGTCTTTCCACCTGAACTCATCTTGGCAGACCGTGGAAAGCCCGGGTCAAGGCCTAGATCAACTGCAGGGAGAAGAGCAGAGAGCCCAGGCCGCGCCCAGTCAGGCCGGGCGCATTCAGCAAAGGGCAGAAGAGCAACAAAGGGTCGGCGCCGAGGGGAGGGCACCGTCTCGCCTAGGTTTTGTGCACGTTGCCCATCTGGGGGCTCCAGAAAGTATGTCTGTGTCGAGCACTGTGGATGTGATGGCACCAGGCTGTGGCAGAAGGGACGTCGTGAAGCTCAGAGTGCCCCTCCCCCTGCTCTCCCGTGGAACGCGCGCGCCGACCCCTCCGAACGGCCCCTGCCGCGTGCCGCCGGCTCCCTCTCACTGCAGGGCCGGCTCCCCTCGCTCGGGACGCAGCCGCACGCCCTGATTTCACGCGTCTCCTCTCGGGGCACCTCTCTGCCGTCCTCCTCCTGGTCAGGACTTCCTTTTACAGGCTGCCTTCCCATAATGCAAACTTAACACAGTTAATCGTAACTGGGCCTCTCTTTGTACCCTGCCGCACGGTCCCTGGCTCCTCTCCGCCTCCGGATGCCTCCCGCGGCCACATCACTGCGCCGGCTCTTGGCACAGCCCACGCGCGAGTGCGGGGCTTGCACCCTCCCGCCAGTGCCCTGGCTGGGGCCCCGCTGCGCCAGCCCCGCCTCCGGCCACTCTGACCACCGCCTCTGTGGTGTCTGCCGCCTGCCCCCGAGGCCTTACAGTAATTGGTTTTATATCAGTTACCTGGAATTTAGGAAAATGTTGTCCTGGCTGCCACCCAGTGATTTAATATAATACATTTAAATTTCTCTCCCCATCTACATTCTAAATACAAGGACTGAAAATAATTTTTCAGTTTGTTTGTGTCACCCACGCTTACCTGCTACAGTCCTTTGTTACTAGATATTAAATAATCTAAAATATAAGCACATTTTATTCACACTTATTCATCCAATTTCATGCTTGATCATATTCTCATTCTTATGTGAGGAGGATCTGTGCTGCTCTCTTGCAAATGTCCACACTGCTGTCACTCTGGGCAAACCCTTGGCACTGGAAGCGCCAACCTGCTCTGCTCATGAGCTGCAGATACTGATTTCTCAGGCTTCTGGAAATGCGGAGAACCTTCCATCTGAATCGGGAAAACACACATGCTGGTCTTGATTGATACCTTTGAGTGAGAAGGATGGAATGTGCATGGGATTTTTAATCCTTGAGGCACGCATCTCACTTTATTCGCTCCAGGCTCCGGCGAGGGCACTCGCACAGGCAGGGCACCCACTGAACAGTTGTTGACCTGCAGCTGCAGCCGGACCATCGCCATCTCTGACCACTGGCTTCCTCTCTGCAATGCACAGGCGAGAGCAGTAATGTTCCCCTTACTTTTTAGTAATAACCAGAAATAAAATCAATATAACTGAATATTGTTCAATATTTTTGACTTCAACCATTGACTTGCTAGCTGATATAATTGACTTTCTGGTCACCCTCCACAACCTCCGCGCAGTCCTTATGACGCATTTTATAACAATATTATTATCCTACAAGAGGAGGTTTGTGCTTTGTTTCATTTTGTTGTTACTCTCTGGCCTGTGAGCACTTCTGGTCGGAAGGAGTTCCCTACTTAGAGCTACAAGAGGAATCTGGAAAATACCAGCACAACATGGTATCATGGAAGTGCAGGAGAGACGAGGAAGTTTCTGGGCCACACTCTAGTACAGTGGTCCCCAACCTTTTTGGCACCAGGGACTGTTTTCATGGAAGACAGTTTTTCCACAGACCAGGGATGGGGTGTTGCGGGATGATCTGGGGGCATTACATTTATTGTGCACTTTATTTCTATTATTGTTACATTGTAGTATATAATGAAGTAATTATACAACTCACCATAGGTTGAGGACCTCTGCTCTAGTAGGGACATGGCAAAGTAGGTTGGATGTTTTGGGGGTGGCTTCTTCCCTCCCTTCCCCTTATTCCTGATTCTTTAGCAAAATTTCCCTTAGTCTGGATTATCTGTGTTCTCTTGTGACTCTGGGATTTTTCTTTTTGACCTAACAATGATATTGGTAGGTGCCTCCATTTCTGACGGGAGCAGCCTCTCCCGGGAGGTGTCCTGAGATGTGAGTTCCAGGCCTCACGTTGCTTTTGAGCGGTGCTCACTCACAATGGCTCCACGCACGAGCTCTGTTTGGTCCAGCACTATTCGTTTATTTGAAGGATGTTCATTTGCTGTATATTCTCTGATTTTCTACATTTCTAAACAAATGGGCTCCTTCTAGTCCAAGGATTATATTATTCTACAAACCCTGGTCATCACACTGTAAGTTCAGCAACTGTTGTCCATTATTTGTGCTGTGACATCCTTTCTGTAGCAAAGTCTCCCCAAGCAGACTGTGTTACTTCTCACTCGTAGGCTTCGAACACTCCCCTACTGTTTTCACAGCTGTGGTGACCCTACTAGGCCAAGCGTGACCTACTCACGTCAATCCACCCCCCACTGGTTAATAGAACTCTACCTGGCATTACAGGCCCAAAGACTTGGGAGATTTTTTTTCCCCCCTTTTTCTTACCAGCAGCCATGTTTTGTCCAGGACACTCCTGCGTGAGCAAATGTGTACACACTTGCCATAGAGAATGCGCCATTAGTAATGATACGTCTGGTGCTACAGACTGGCATGTGCCGGAGCAGATGATGTAGAAGATCAGGGAGGCAGTAATATACCCTAAGAGGGGCAGAGGCAGACTGACTTTAGCACCTCTCTGGGGCCCAGCTGCCACAGCATAGCAACTGGGGACCCTCTTTCTCTGGTTTCTTACATCCTCTGAAAACCCACCATTAACTCTTCTTGGATTTAAGAAATTCACCCCCCCGCCATATTCTGCATGGCCAGCAGAGGTGATCGTGTCTAGGAGAACTGTCAGAACGTGGCAACGTGAAAAACACCAGCCAGTCTTAAGAGCCATTATTGCCAGCCACGCTGGGCTCATTCTTGGTGCGTTAACATCTCTACTGTTTATTTTGAAAAAAATAATCTAATGTGAAATGAACATAAAGCAGTAATGCAGGAATCATAAGGCTGTGGTTATACAGGTAAACTGTCTCTGTGATGATGAACTTCTGGTCCTAAAGCCAGCTAATGAATAAGTAATATAAATGTTCAAAATAATTGAAGTTGTCGGTTTCTAGAGATTTTCTCCATCTCAGCTTCCAAACCCAGGCAAAGATATGCACATCTGTGGCAGAATTTCCCACCTTACCAGAGACCTACATTCCCATTGGCTTCTGTTCTTTCAGAAGAAAGTCCTTGCTGCCATCCGCAAGCTGACTTCCCTGCCTTCAAGTGCCCTAAGCATTGTGTTTGAACTTATCTTCCTCAGAAGGCATAAAACATTTCTGATTATCATCATTATTAATTATTTACCATAATGGCCTGGCTCGTATTGTCCTCTCTGCCTGGAATACGTTCCCTTCTCTCAATCTACCATACCGCGCTTGTTCTCAGTGGTATCGCTCAGGTTCCTGCTTCCTTCTCAGGTGCGTTTTATAGTATTTCAGACCAGGTTTGGTCACAGTCTGAGCAGGAGGGCCATTGACTCACCTCCAGGACACCATGGTGCTTGAAGGGGGACTGGGAGAGCTGCTTTATTAGCATCCTGGGCTGCAGAATTCAGGGTAAGATGACAGCCACTTGCTCTTTCAGGAGCCCTGGAAATTTCCTGTGTATTGCAGGAAGATTTAGCTTGCTACGACTGATGAGGCCGTTGGGACCCCTTTCTTGGTGCAAATTAACCTTCAGTCTGATTCCCTTCCGCAGCAGGCTCTTAGTCTCCTCGGGACCTAATGATGCCTGCTGAGCTATTAGAGCTGGGAGACCTGTGGGAGTCTCCCATGAAGGGCTTCGCTCCTGTCTTTCTGAGCTGCTTGACCACTGCAGTGACTATAAGGCTCAATAAATCCATCCATCTTTGGAGACTTCTCCTGGTTTCCATTCCTGTGCTTTCTTCTGGTCAAGTGTTTGGATTCAAGCTGTAGTGGTTTCTTCCTCATAGAAAAAAATAGGTATTCAGGAAAGACTTTGAGACCCAGGGAAAAGGATATCTTATTTTTCATTGATTCTAAACTTTATATGTTCCTTCAGAAAAAATCAATATGCACTGCTGGATCCTATAATAGTCAAACTTCCTCATTCTGCCTCCGTTTTGTGCTCCTTCAGCAGCCATTGTTACAGCTTTATGTACATGTGTAAATAAGAACACAGGCACAATCAGAGATGTACATCTTCCCAAAGGTGGAGAGAAAGGGTAGACTGGAAACCCTCAAGGGGAGGAGATCTTAGGTTCTTAGGTTTTCTGTTTTTACTCCTGCTTACCAGTGCAAAGACAAAATATACATATAAATATGTATGTATATATATACACATATATAAGCCACATTATGCGAGAGGGGCACCATTGTGTTTTATAAAAGCACAAAAATATTTTCCAAGTTCTCACCTCAAGTCAGTTGTGAATCAGCTGTAGAAACTTGAGAACATCTATCTCCTCACCCTTTTAGACACTCAGTTTCCTCTTCTTTAACACTCTGGCCTTGGATGAGCGGATTTCCTGTACCCGGTCGCCATTACTATCTTCCCTGATTTGTTATGGCTACAGTGTCAAGTAAATTAATAGTACTGACAACACTAATGACACATCTGCTTAACTGTGAGATGAAAATGTATCCGACTGGCACATGAGTGTCTTGGTGCCGCTCGTGTAACAAGAGTTTCTGCCTGTGCACAGGAGACTCAGAGGTCACCATCACCCCTGCTGCTCCCATCTGCTACCCTACCACTTGCTCCTCTGGTGATGTGTAAATATTTGGGGCCAGGGTGCTAAGAATTATTTCCCTTGTGACAGCATAGGCAAAGTGATCAGTTGTGACATTTTATGTGGTTCTCACTTATGAAATTTCCTACTTTTTGCCTTCTGTTGGGTCCCTCTGCCCACACAGAGTTGCCCTGGCTTTTCTGTGAAGCCTGCCTGAGAACGGCATGCACACCCAAGCTTGCCGCTCCTACCCGGGAACCCTATTCATGGAGACCTGAGCCCTCCTTTCTTGGTGAAAGGACCATCCACCTTACCCTACTTTCTTTTCTCTATCGTCCTTGTTGAGTGCAGACGGCCATTGGCCTTGGGCAGTGTTGTGCATGCAGACATTGGAATGAGAGAGCGGGCCAGCCAAGCAATGGGAGAACTCCTCCTTTCAGAGACCCGTTGATAGCTTCTGCCTTACAGTATGTTATCCTTCACTGCAGAGGCTGCTTCAGAGCAAACGAGGCCCCAGTCGGGACAGGCACTGGGCTCTCCAATGCACAGTTAGAGGGTGTCTGGTGCTGAAAACCCTAGCATGAGGCATGCGGAGGAATGTGTGTTTATGATACACTCTATTTCATGCCATGGCCTGGGGAGTTCCTAACGATCTCTCGTGGGTCTATACCTGTTACAGGAGAACAGCCATGCCAAGCTTTCATCATATCTGTGATGCTAAGATCAAGTAGCAAGTGGCATTCATCTGTCACTCAGAATTCCACTCTATAACCCCATGGAGAACACTTTCTGAATGCCCCACCACTGGGAAACCCATGCATCCTTTGAGCATCTTGTTTGCTCTTAGTTTTTGTTCTTGTGAGTCTTCGTTGTCTCCTCTATTCTCTGGCTGCTGTGAACACGAAGCCTTTTTTGTGGCCTGTAAATGTTATTGTTATTTAATTGTGAAATGGTGTCTCTCATTCTTCCTCATAAGACGTGATAGTCCTTATCTTTTTTTAGTTCAGCCCAAATGTTAGAGAGGCTTTTAGTTCAGCCCCTTTAGAGAGGTTTTCTTTCTTACCTTAACTGAAGTGGTCTCATCTGAATACTTCCACATTTAAGCAAATTTTTTATTACTTTTTAAAGTTGAAAAATAGAAATTGTATATATTTATGATGCAGAACATGATTTTTTGAAATATGTATACATTGTGGAATGTTAAATGAAGCTAATTAGCACATGCATTACCTCACATACTTATTTTTTGTGGTGAGAACATTTAAAATCTACTCTCACAGTGATTTTCACTTATGTAATGCATTGTTCCTAACTATAGTCATTGTGCTCTACGACAGATCTCCTGAACTTCTTCCTCCTGTCTAACTGAAATTTTGTATTCTGCGAGCAACGTCTCCCTGGCCTTCCAGTCTCTGGTAACCACCATCCTACTTTCTGCTTCTGTGAGTTCGACTTTTTTAGATTCCACATATAGGTGAGATCATGTGGTATTTGTCTTTCTGCACCCGCCTTATTTCACGTAGCATGATGTCCTCCAGGTTCATCCATGTTTTCACAAATGGCAGGATTTCCTCTTTTTAATGGCTGGATGGTGTTTCATGGCGTATATATACTGTACTTTCTTGATTCATTCTTCCACTGATGGACATTTAGGTTGATTCTATACTTTGGCTACCGTGAATAATGTCACAATGAACATGTATGTCTTTGACATACTTATCTTAGTTAATTCCTTTGGATATATACTCAGGAATGGGGTTGCTAGATTATATGGTACTTCTATTTTATTTATTTAATTTTAGAGACAGGGTCTCACCCTGTCACCCAGGGTAGAGTGCAGTGGCACAATCATAGCTCACTGCAGCCTCAAACTCCTGGGCTCAAGTGATCCTCCCACCTCAGCCTCCCAAAGTGCTGGGATTGTAAGAGTGAGCCATCATGCCCAGACAAGCTCCTTTATATTGCTTCTTAAAATTTCCATGCTACCATGAAGATTGGCGTAAGTGTAATTTTCTGTATTCTCCTATAACTGACCTGTACTCATGTGCACACTGATATTTCTTTCTGTTATAGCCTCCCAAAATCAACACAGAAGTCTTGGTCATGTCATCTCTCATTATTTCAGCAGTAAACAGGGCATACTCCTCTCTCATCTTGGATTTCCAAATCTCAGGAGATGGCAAGAAAGCTGGCACTGTTTTTCACTTCATCTCCCTCGGTCTTCTTTTCCTCTGTTCCATGGTTTTGCACTGCAGTATGTTAACGATGGCTACAAAGTCTTTCTCAGTCCTCCCGTTGAGAAGTGGGTTTTCTCTCTCCTGAATCTGGAGGGTGTTTGACATGCCTTAATTAGTAGAATGTGGTGAAAGCAGCGTCTGGTCTTTATGAGAACTATCAGTTTACTCTTTGCTTCCTTAGAATGTTCTTGGAATCTAGCAGTGATGCTGAAAGGCAGCCCCTGCTACCACATGAAGGGACCCTAGAGAATGAGATGTCACATGGAGAGAGGCCAATCCAGACCCCTCACCCAGCTGAACCCAAGCAAAGGAAGGGACCCTGCACACGCCACAAGCTGGAGATTCAGTCAGTGGAAACCTGCCGAAGTCTCTGACCCAATTATAACACATGCTTCATGTGTTTGGAAATAACTCTCCAGGCTAAGAATGGCTTCTTCACGCCACTGAAGCAACGGGTGCTTCAGCCTCAGTGAGGAAAGCTCCGCGGGTGTCGGTAATCACAGGTAATGGAAAATGCACCATAAAATATTTCAGAGTACTACCTCACTACCTGTGTTTTCCTCAAGATTCAGTCCTTGACAGTTTTCTTTCTCTATAGATTTAAAAAGATTATTTGGGTAAAACACATGTAATGTGAGATCTATTTTCTAACAAATTTTAAGTGTACAGCACAGCATTAACTATAAGCACAATGTTGTACACCAGATCTCTAGAACTTTTTATCTTGCACGACTAAAAGTCTATACCTGCCAAACACAAACTCACCACTTCTTCCTTCCTCCAGCCCCTGGCAGGCAAACACCATTTTACTCTCTGCTTCTATGAGTTTGACTACACGAGAGACCGCTTAGAAGTGGAATCGTGCAGCATTTGTCCTTTGGTGACTCACTTATTTCACTTAGCACAATATCCTCAAGGTTCATCCTCACTGTAGCATTATAATAGGATTTCCTTACTTTTTATGGCTGAATAATATTCCGTGATATGTATATACCACATTTTCTTTCTTTTATTATTCTTTTATATTTTTATTTATATGGACTGCTTCATGAATTTGCATGTATTCCTTGCTCAGGTGCCATGCTAATCTTCTCTGTATTGTTCCAATTTTAGTATATGTGCTGCCAAAGTGAGCACCACATTTTCTTTTTAAAATTTTATTGTATATGGGCAAATTATAATCATATATATTTATGGAGTACAAAGTGATATTATGATATATGTACACAATGCAGAATAACATCAAGCTAATTAACATATGCAACACTCAAAATAATTACCATTTTTTTTTTTTGTGGTAAGAACATTTGAAATTTACTCACTAAGCCATTTTGTACTATATAATATGGCATTACTAACTATAGTCACTGGGTTTTTTTTTTAATTTAAGAAAATTTTTTAGAGATGGTGTCTTGCTCTGTCACCCAGGCTGGAGTGCAGTGGCACAATCATAGCACATTGTAGTCTCAAACTCCTGGGTTCAAGCAATCCTTCTGCCTCAGCCTCCAAAGTAGCTAAAAGTACAGTTGTGTGCCACCATACCTGCCAATTTTGTTTTAGAGAAAGGATCACACTATGTTGTCCAGGCTGGTCTGGAGCTACTGGGCTCAAGTGATCCTCCTCCCTCAGCCTTTTGAGTGGCTGGAATTACAAACTCTTCTGGACATTGGTTTAGGCAAAGAATTCATGACTAAGACCTCAAAAACATAGACAACAAAAACAAAAATAGACAAATTGGACTTAATTAAACCAAAAAGCTTCTGTACAGCAGAAGAAATAATGAACAGAGTGAACAGATAACCTATGGAATGGGAGAAAATATTTGCAAACTATTATTCGACAGGGGACTAATATTCAGAATATACAAAAAACTCAAGCAACTCAACAAAAACCCCCAAAACATCCTATTAAAAAGTGGACAAAGGGTCGGATGTGGTGGCTCATGCCTGTAATCCTAGCACTCTGGGAGGCCGAGGCAGGCAAATTGCTCAAAGTCAGGAGTTCGAGGCCAGCCTGAGTGAAAGCGAGACCTCGTCTCTACTAATAATAGAAAGAAATTAATTGGCCAACTAAAAAGATATAGAAAAAATTAGCTGGGCATGGTGCCGCATGCCTGTAGTCCCAGCTACTTGGGAGGCTGAGGCAGAAGGATTGCTTGAGCCCAGGAGTTTGAGGTTGCTGTGAACTAAGCTAATGCCACGGCACTCTAGCCTGGGCAACAAAGTGAGACTCTGTGTCAAAAAAAAAAAAAAAAGTGGACAAAGGACATGAATAGACATTTTTCAAAAGAAGAAACACAAATGCCCAAAAAGCATATGAAAAGATGCTCAACATCACTAATCATCAAAGAAATGCAAATTAAAACCACAATGAGATATAATCTTATACCAGTCAACATGCCTATTATTAAAATGACAAAAAATGACAGTTGGTGAGGATGTGGAAAAAAGGGAGTGCTTATGCACTATTGGTGGCAATGTAAATTAGTATAACCTCTGTGAAAAACTAGAACTATAATTTTATCCAGCAATCCTACTACTGGGTATATGCCCAAAGGAAAAGAAATCGTTCTATTGGAAAGATGCCTGCACTCATGTGTTTATAGCAAAGATATAGAATCAACCTAAGTATCCATTAATGGATGATTGGATAAAGAAAATGTGATATATATACACAATGGAATACTTGTTTAGCCATAAAAAGATAAAATCATGTCTTAAGTAAAACAGTTCAGAAACAGAAAGACTAATGCCACATGTTCTCACTTACAAGCAGGAGTTAAATAACATGTTCATACGGACACAGAGTATGGAATGATGGAAAATGGAGACAGAAGGGTGGTGGCGTGGGAGCAGGGTGGATGAGGAGAAATAACTTAATAGGTACAATGTATGTTATTTGGGTGATGGATATACTAAAAGCCATGTAACAAAATTATACTTGTACTCCATAACTCTATGCAAATAAAAAAATTAAAAAATAACTATAGTTACTATGTTGTGTAGCAGATCTCACAAAACTTAGTTTTCCTGTCCAACTGAAACTTTGTGCCCCCTGACTAACATCTTTCCCATCCCCCTGCCCTCAGCCCCTGGTGCCATCATTCTACTTTCTTCTAGGAGATCAACTTTTCAAAATTCCATATATGAGTGGGATTATGCAATATTTTTCTTTTTGCATCTGATGTATTTCACTTATCATAATGTAGTCCAGGTTCACCCATGTTGTCACAAATAACAGGATTTCCTTTTTCAAAAGGCAGAATGGTATTCCATTTTGTATATATACCATGTTTTCTTTATCCATTGACAGACACTCAGGTTGCTTCCATATCTTGGTTATTGTGAATAATGCTGCAATGAACACAAGCATGCAAGTATCTCTTCAACATAGTGATTTTATTTCATTTGGCTATGTACCCAGTAGTGGAATTGCTGGATCATCTGGTAGTTCTATTTTTAATTTTTTGAGGAACTTCCATATTTATTTTCCATGATGGCTGTACTAACTTACATTCCACCAACAGTGTACAGGAGTTCCATTGTCTCCACATCCTCACCAACATTTATCTTTTATCTTTTTGATTATAGCCATTCTAACAGGTGTGAAGTGACATCTTATTGCACTTTTAAGTTGCATTTTCCTGACGATTAGTGATGTGGAGCATTTCTTTTCATATATCCATTGGCCATTTTTATGTCTTCTTTTGAGAAATGTCTATTCAGGTGTTTTCCCATTTTGTAATTGGGTAATTTGTTGGTTTTTTTTTTTTGTTGTTGTTGTTATTGAGTTGCTTGAGTTCCTTATATATTTTGGATATTAACCCATTGTTAGATGTGTGGCTTGCAAATATTTTCTCCTCTTCCTTAGGTTGTCTCTTTACTCTGATTGGTTTGCTGTGCAGAAACTTTTTAGTTTGATGCAATCCCACTTGTCCATTTTTGCTTTTGTTCCCTATGCTTTTGGGGTCATAACCAAAATGTCCTTGCCCAGACCAATGTCATAGAATTTTTCTCCTGTGTTTTCTTCTAGTAGTTTTAAAGTGTCGGGTCCTGCATTTATGTCTTTTTTTTTTTTTTTTTTGAGACAGAGTCTCACTCTGTTGCCCAGGCTAAAGTGAGTGCCATGGCGTCAGCCTAGCTCACAGCAACTTCAAACTCCTGGGCTCAAGCAATCCTTCTACCGCAGTCTCCCGAGTAGCTGGGACTACAGGCATGCGCCACCATGCCCGGCTCATTTTTTCTATATATATCTTTAGTTGGCCAATTAATTTCTTTCTATTATTAGTAGAGACGGGGTCTCACTCTTGCTCAGGCTGGTTTCGAACTCCTGACCTTGAGCGATCCACCTGCCTTGGCCTCCCAGAGTGCTAGGATTACAGGCGTGAGCTACCACGCCTGGCCTGCGTTTATGTCTTTAAAACCTAGATCTTTAAAACTTGAAGTTCCATTTTTGATTTTTGTGTACAGTATGAGATAAGGGTCTAGATTCATTCTTCTGCATGTGGATATACAGTTTTCCGAACACTTTGTTGAACAGTATGTTTTCTCCTCTATTGTCTTCTTGGCACCTTTGTCAAAAATCAATGGACCATAAATGTCTGGATACATTTCTGGGCTCTCTTATTTTTTTCCCATTGATCTATGTGTTTGTTTCTATGCTAGTACCACACAGTTTTGAGTACTATAGTGTTGTAGTATATTTTGAAGTCAATGTGATGCCTCCAGATTTGTTCTTTTTGCTCAACATTGCTTTGTATATTCAGAGTCTTTTGTGGTTCCTTATGAATTTTAGAATTGTTTTTCTATTTCTGTGAAAAATGTCATTGGAATTTTGGTAGGGATTGCATTGCATCCGTAGATTGCTTTTGATAGTATGGACATTTTAACACTATTAATTCTTCTAATCCATGAATATGAAATACCTTTAGAATTATTTGTGCCTGATTTAATTTCTTTAATCAGAATTTTATAATTTTCAGTGAATAAGTCTTTCATATGATTAAATTTATTTCTAAGGAATTTCTTTTGATATTATTGAAATGGGATTGTTTTCTTATTTCTTTTTTTTCAGATAGTTCATTGTTCATGTATTAAAATGCAGATAATTTTCATATGTTCATTTTGTATCCTGCAATTTTATTGAATTCATTTATTAGTTCCTTTTTTTATTTATTGAAGTATACTTTACATATCATGCCTTTACTCCCTTTTCAGTGTACAATTAAATGATTATTAGTGAATTTACCAAGTTGTACAGTTATTCACATAAATCAGTTTTAGAGGATTTCTTTCCCCCATTGAGACCACTAATTCCCATCCCCAACTACATTTCAAGCATGCCCCTCCCCTCCACAGTGCTCACCACATCGCTCAGATGTGGGTCTAGCGCCCACCCCCAAATCCCTAGTGAACACCACCACCATTTGAGCCCCATAGTGTTAATCAGTCAATACCAATTTGATGGTGAGTACATGTGGGATCCATTCTTCCAGTCTTGTGTTACCTCACTTTGAATAATGGGCTTAAGCTTAATCCAGAATAATATAAGCGATGCTACTTAACTGTTGTTTCTTAAAATTGAGTAGTATTCCATTGTAAACATATACCAAATTTTAATAATCCACTCATGAATTGATGGGCACTTGGGTTGTTTCCACGACCTAGCAACAGTGAATTGTGCTGCCATAAACATTTGGGTACAGGTGTCTTTATAATAGAATGTCTTATGTTCTTTTGGGTAGATGCCCAATAATGCTATTCCTGGATTGAATGGTAATTCTATTTTTAGTTCTTTGAGGAATCTCCAAATTCTTTTCCACAGAGGTTGCACTAATTTGCAGTCCTACCAGCAGTGTAAGAGTGTTCCTGTCTCTCCATATCCTCGCCAGCATTTGTTGTTTTGGGATTTTTTGATAGAGGCCAATCTCACTGGGGTTAGGTGATAATCTCATTGTGGTTTTGATTTGCATTTCTCTAATGATTAGGGATGTTGAACATTTTTTTATATGTTTGCTGGCCATTATTCCATCTTCTTTGGAGAAGGTTCTGTTCATTTCCTTTGCCCATTTATAAATGGGGTTGTTTGATTTTTTTCTTGTCAATTCTTGTGAGTTCTAGGTAGATTTTTGTTATCAGACCTTTATCTGAGGTGTAGAGAGCAAATATTTTCTCCCATTTTGTAGGTTGTCTATTTGCTCTAGTGATAGTTTCTTTGGCTGTGCAGAAGCTTTTTAATTTGATCAGATCCCATTTGTTTATTTTTATTGCTGCATTAATTGCTTTGGGGGTCTTCTTCAAGAATTCTTTGCCTAGGCCGATGTCTGAGAGGGTCTTCCCAACATTCTTTTCTAGGATTCTTAAGGTTTCCTGCCTTAGGTTTAGGTCTATTAACCATCTTGAGTGAATTTTTGTGAGAGGTGAGAGGCAAGGATCCAGTTTCACTTTTCTCCCTGTAGATATCCAATTTTCCCAGCACCATTTATTGAAAAGAGATTCTTCTCCCCAATGTATATTTTTGTCTGGTTTATCAAAGATTAGGTTACCATATACAGATGGATTCATCTCTGGATTCTCAGTCGTGTTCCAAAGATCAATACTTCTATTCTTGTGCCAATAAACGGCTGATTTGATTATAATTGCTTTATAGTACAACTTAAAGTCTGGAAGACTGATGCCTCCTAGTTTGTTCTTTTTGCTTAAGATTGCTTTGGCTATATGAGGTCTTTTCTGGTTCCACACAAAATGAAGAATTATTTTTTCTAGGTCTGTAAAGAATGAAGATGGTACTTTGATGGGGATTGCATTTATTCTGTAGATCACTTTAGGTAAAATTGACATTTTAACAATATTGATTCTACCAATCCATGAACAAGGTAGATTTTTC